>PVKM010009192.1:0-37399 GCA_004027735.1 Carollia perspicillata | reverse complement strand
CAAACTTAATATTTTCATAATCTTGCTAGATGCATTTTGTATTTTATTTATCTTTTGCCCAAAAACTTTAAAGACATCTTAATAAATGGACTAGGTTTTTAATTTTCTAATTTTGGGACAACTAGAAAGGAACATCCTCATATAAATGATTTCAGTATAATTGCAGCATTGTCAATGAACAATGCAATGAAACTGACTTCACCATTAGCTCCAACAGTTAAGAACTTTCATACTACATTGATTTTATGACCTTTCTAAAATTTGTAAAATTTTACAATTAAGCTGACAAAAGTAATAAAAGCATGAAGTTTTCATTAAAACAATGAATTTCATTTTTCTTTGCTTCTTAGAATGTATGACAAGAAATTTTATATCATAGTTTCTAAAGCTTAAAAAGAGTCAGATGTATTTTGTTATTACTATTTTACTTTTTTGAATCTGGGAGTGACATTGATTATTAAAATTATATAGGTTTTGTGTGTACAATTCTATAACAGATCATCTGTATACTCCATTTTGTGTTCACCACCCCAAGTCAACTGTCCTTTTATCACCATTTACCCCCCTTATACCCTTTTCTACCTCCACCCATACCCTTCCCTATTGTAATCACCATGCTATTGTCTGTGTCTGTGAGTTTCTTTTCTTAACACCTTTACCTTAATTTCTTCATACATATGTATGTGGAATATATATGTGTGGGATTAAAATTACTTGGAATGTGAATACTCTATATGATTGTGTTGCCAAGATTTACAAGTTAACTCATACTGTATTTTGTTACACTGTGTGTAATTTTTAGTATTTTATAAATGATTTTACTTAGTATTTTAGATAATTCTCTTTTACAGCTAATTATCTTTTTATAATTTAGCTAATTTTTTACTGGGGCAAGATTTTTTCTAAATAAGATGTTTTGTGATACTGTCCACTTAACTTATCTTTAAAGGTTTTCTCTTTTAATTGTCCATGAGATATCCCTGTTGAGAAGTTTTAAGAATCTAGTATGTCAAATCTAATTTAGGGCAGCACTTATTAAGTCCTAATAGTAGTTTCAAAGATAATAAAGTGTTCATCAAGCAAAGTGGTAACGAGGAAAGGAGTGACCATGTATGATCCCATTCAGCTACTTGATGACTTCAGTGACTCGGGCAGGTCCAAACCACAGTTCCTGATACCTGGGGATTTTGAGCAACTTTTCTGAAATATCAAATGCAACAAGGCTACAATGTTGAGCTTCATTTTTATTTTCCCTGATGAACAAGGTCATTTTCTAAATCAGGATAAAAACACTGAGTTTCAAGAAATTTATCCAATAGGAAAAGATATAATATATAAGGAGAATTATATTCCCACTTAACTGCTGACTGCTATAAGAAATTCCTAAATGTTTCAAGAAAAAAAATATAAAAACATTTTAAGTATTTGTGACTTTACTTAAATATTCAAAATGTTTCAAGGTGCTCTTTTATAGTATCAATATAGGTAGGCTTACATGATTTTGAAAAAAGAGTAAAAAAGTTGAACCTACCACAGAGGCAGTTGACATGGCAGATCAGGTATGGCAAAAATATGACTGGCCTTCACACCAATCTGATAAATCAAAATAATCTCTCCAACCAGGAGCCCCACTTGCATGCAGCTTGCTCCAATTAATTGTTGTTTCTTATTTATGCAGAATGTGTAAAAGGGTTTAGGTACCTTTCTTTGTTCAAGGCCACTTGTCATCCAGAAACAATTAAAATGCTTTGATGCACACATTCAGGATTAGCCCTTCCACTGTTTACATGTAATGATAGACATGATCACTTACATTCTATGACAAAAGACTGACAGCACAAAGCTTCCTTTGCTAAGCAACCTGCATAGTCTTTAGGGGATGAATGCATGCTAAGACTGCAATTCACTGGAAAGCAGTAGCTTTTAATGTATCTCAGAGAGAGAGAGAAAAATAAGGTTAATGAAATCATTAACTAATAGAAATTGTTGAATGCATAGTTGCATAACAAATTTAACACTTTATTTAAGTCTAATTATAGGTTCACATATTTTTAATTATTTCATCTGATAAATTTCTTCCAAAATAGAACTTTAGCATGTGTTTCATTTATGTTTGGTTTTGTACAATGCCAAAGATGCTTTACAAATCAATGCCCTTTAAAATATAATTTGAACAATTTGTATAATTTGCACATAGTTTTTTTTATTTTTGTTACCATTATTGATTTAATTAATAGGCTAATGTCATGAATACTTGGACAAAAATGTATTCAGAAAAATGCATGGACCAGAATTGTTCCATAAAGTAAGGTAGTCAATCATTCAAATCCAACTTTATCATATAAATGAGTAGTTTTAAATGACTTGACACATAATGCTAATTCATTCATGATATGTATACATTGCTATGATGGGAAAAAAACTCAAAAAATGAATCCTAATATACACGTCCAGTATACTATATATAGTTTCTGTTTAAATACAGCAAGTCTTTACTCATCATCATAGACAGGTTCTTGGAATGATGGTGAATGATATAACATAACCAGTTTTATCACAGATTAATTGGTATAAAGAAGAGTTAAGTTCCTATGGCATCTCATCAGCATTGTAGTAAAGATGATGAACTAAACAGTATGATTCAAAGACTTGCTGTAGTTTAAAGAGAGTATCTTTAAGTTGTTAGTGTAGGAAAACCACAAGCATAAAATAGGGATTTGTGATTTAAACACAAGGTGCCCATGATGTTTCATTATTTACTATATCACCACCAGGTAATGCCAATTTATCTTGAAAACTTACTTAAATAATAGCCAACATCAAATATTTTCACATAAGGTATTTCCATGCAAGATATAAAGGAGTTGAGGTAGAGAGTTAGAAAAAAGTAGATTAAACATAAATCTTAAACCATATTAGCAACAATATTCACCACTGCATCTGGTCTTGAACGCTAAACTGGAGAGTGTAGCACAATTCTACAGACACCCATTCTGTGCTCTTCTTACTCTCTGCCGGCAACTCAGCCACACTAGGTTACTAGCTGGGTAGCAGGACATTTTTACTCTTATAGACTCTGGGCCCTTGGTGATCATGCTCTAACTGATTAACATGTTTTTCCACTTAACAATAATATAGAATAAGGGAGTGCAAAGAAACATCTCATTGAATCATCTGGATTCTAAAGAGCATCCTCTTTGTCCTCTGTAGGTAGCAGAAATATTTTTTAATATCTCACTATTGAATTCAATTACATAATCAGTCAAGTCACTAAAAGACAGTCTTAAATTCCATTTCATCTACATCTGTACTTTTTTTGGTGGAGGCGTTCACTTGTTGGTCTTTTCCAGAAAAAGGAGGTTGAAACACATGGACTATGTTATTAAAGTCTCAATAAAAAGGGCTCTTCTCAGTTTTACCCAATACTTCTCAAAGCCAAGCTGTCCGTCTCTGGGAGAAATGAGACCGTATATTGGCCCCTGGCTTAAAATGTATGCTATGTAGTAAGGATAATCTTGTCACTCCATTCATAGGATTTTATCTTCCAGTTGGGACCATAATTTCAGCCTTCAGTAGAATATCCTATAGTTAGTTCTACCAGGTCACTACTTCCAATCAATGGGGAACATGCTTACATTAGTAAATGTGATATACTAATTAAAGTTACTAATGTAATTAGTAAGGAATGGTAAGGGCAAAGGCAATTTTTTCAAAAGGAGGTTTATTGATGTGTGATTGGCATATAAGAAGCTGTACAATGAGGGACAAGAAAACATATGTGGTGGTGATTGGATATATTCACTATTGTGTCTGTGATCATTGTTTCATGGATGTATACACATATGACACTTAACAAGATGTGTAGCTTAAACATGGACAGCTTCTTATATGCCAAGCACACATTACAAACTATGGACTTGAAAAGTCTTCATTTATTGCCATCTTGCCTTACTCAATAATGTCCTTGCTCAAGATATATATTTTACAGTTTAAAAAAATATAAAACTTCCACTTCTGTCCAAGATGGAGGAACAGAGACCAGATTTTTCCTCATCATTCAATAAAAATAAATAAATAAACAAATTATAGAAAGTCAATAGAAGTGCTGTTTTCAGGGAAGGCAAATGTATACCAAGAATATATATCTATGTTTATGAGAGAAAAATCACTATTCAATCCATGACTAAAAGGACTTGATCAAGCTACCACTAGGTAGCAAACTGGCCACTCATGGTAATTGCGTTGTATCAGGGTTACAGCATGGACTTCTAATGATAGCAAGTTTTGTACTCAGCAGTAGTCTTATGGAGAAAAGTCTTGGTGAAAAGTCTGCATATCAGAAATCATGATCTTTCACTGTAGTTGTTCCTGGTTTGCATATTCATTGAATAATAATAATTTCATGTAATGTCTTCATGCAAAAAGTACTACCTACCCATATTCTTATCCCTTGAGATCTATTTGCCTCATTAATATTTTTTTTCTGATTCTTAGTCAACATTTAATTACTGCTAAGGATCCATACCTGGGTATATTTATATTTCAGGTCATCTATATTTTTACACAAGGTGGACAAGAGATTTCACACACATGTGTCTTTACTGGAAGGATTTTCTGTCACTGAGGTCAGTCATTCACCGTCACCCTTGTGATAGTATCATGCAGCATCCATACATATTCAGTCACACTTGAAATATAATGTAGTTCCATTTATAAATAAAGACAGATCATAGGCAGCTCTCCATGACACCCTGGGTATGGATTGAGAGGGAGATGAAAAAGTAGAACAGGTCCACGGAGATCTGAAACATTTATGCAGACTATTTTTGTTCTCAGGACTTTCATGGGTAAAGGATATATATATATATACACATATGTAAGTTTACATATATAGTTGACCCTTGAACAATACAGAGTTGGGGTGCTGACCACCGCACAATCAACAACCCACACAATTTTGGACTCCCGAGAAACTTATGTTGCCCTTCAGGACTTGTGGCTGACTGGTTCCATGACCCTCCACTGGTATGAAAATCCTTGCATGCTCAAGTCCCCTATATAGAATGGTATATACCCCATCATACCTGCAGAATCCTATCAGTACAAGTGTTACTGAAAAAATCCACATATAAGGAGACCCACACAGTTGAAATCCATGTTATTCAAGGATCAACTGACTTGTACATGTGCGTGTGTGTGTGTGTGTGTGTGTGTGTGTAAAATCAATCATGACCTTGGGTTGTCTAATTTTGAGTTTAGCTTGATTCAGTTGATCTTATACGCTGTGTTCATGAGTGGCGATTAGAGAGTCATAGTAACTTGGTATCCCCTGGTCAAGAGTTTAGCTTCTACCAGAGCTCATTAGCAAGCTATAACCTGGAAGTCCTCCAAAACCCTACTGGTCTTGGCTGAGATTCTCCAAAGAGAGCTCACCTGAGATCCCATTCAGAATTTATCAATTTCACAGTTACTTCTAATAATATTTGATGTGCTGGATCATAAAACAGGACAGCTTGTACCACAGCTTGAAACTGATACAAGATGTATTTTGCTCCACAACTCACTCAAAGTTGGCAACCTTCTGAGTCACCTGATAGATGGGTTAAGCAACATATCCAAATGTAATATATATTTGCTCCAAAATCCAAGGAGACACAGTAAGACTTTTGCTTTTTTTCTCATGGTGAATCATGCAAAGCGTTCTTACCTAAAAAGAGCACCTCACCATTTCTCTGCATGAACTATCTTACATTTCCAACTTCTTTCTCAACTCCAATGTAACAAGTAAAAAGAAATTGACATAGTCTATGACAAATGACCACATACAATCTTAGCCTAATATAAACTATATTTTTTACTGATGAAAGTTAGTGCCCATGCCATATTTGTTGTTTAAATTTTGCCTGGGTATATATGTATTAGTGATAGTTTCCTTTATATTATAAATCTGGAAAATGGTGGATGTGTGTTTCATAGCCAAGGTGTACATGGCAATGGGTTATGGTTATTTTTACAGTCCAGCAACTGCATCAATTTCATTGTGATAAAAATTTTTGCATAACGTATGGAAAATTACCTCTATATTAATGCATGTAGATAGCGGATATATTTACTATGAGCACCCACACTTCCTATTGCCTATAGTGATCAGTGTGTGACCCAATGGGGCAATGAACACAAACAAAAACGTATTGGTTCAGTATGGCCAAATAATACAAAACAAATGTAGTAGTGTTTTCTATAGGTTTTGACATAGAACACTGGAGGCATTGTCTGAAATCTGAAAAATAACATGGCTGAAAGCTTAGAACTCCTGAAAATCTGTTGTCTATGTCTCTCAAGGCTAAAAAGATAAACAAAAAATAGATGACAGATTGATGATGGTAGATAGATAGATAGATAGATAGATAGATAGATAGATAGATAGATAGATAGATGGATGATGGACAAAGTTCATCTTAGAGGGAAAATTACTAAAATTGGAAATATTCAGAAATTTACATCTTTGTTAAAGTCATTGTATCACTCCTTCATGCAAGAAATTAATCTATTTTAGGGTTTCCAGGATATACATGAAAATAAATTTCCCTTTGTATTATGATAATGTCATTTACCCCAACTTTCAAACAATAGTATCTTGAGCAAATAGCAGAGTTGTAGATTCATAGAGCAGAGATTCATGCAACTGTATTCAGTATATATCAGATTTACATCTGTATTTCACTTTTTTAAATTTCTTGGTTCTTTTTTTAATATTTATTTATTTTATTTTAAAGAGTTTATTTATTTATTCTTAGAAAGAGTGGAAGGGAGTAAGAAAGAAAGGGAGAGAAACACCACTGTATGATGGTTGCCTCTTGCACACTCCCAACTGGGGACCTAGTCTGCAACCCAGGCATGTGCCCTGACTGGGAATCAAACAAGCGACCCTTTGGTTTGCAGGCTGGGGCTCAATCAACTGATGAAATTCTTCGTTCTTAAAGTCCAGGCTATATGCAAGGTGTTTGACCTATGGAGCTGAAAGTAAACTGGTAGCTTCATGCACAAAGTACTATTTCTTATGCTGAGCACAGAACACTGGAACAAAAATAAAACACAATAATACATCTGTGTGTGTGAAAGTTGAGTTTCTAAAAGTGATTTGCTTATTTCTTAAAAACTAGATTAGTTATTGTTCAATTCTACAAGTGATGCTTACTGAAATATAAAGTCATTTCATGAACATCTAGTCTATATTAGATTTAGAAGGCAAGGGCATTATATGTATCTATATATCTATATATTTCTCTAGATACCATATCCTTTTCTTCTATATAACATGTATAATTAATATTTTCCCTGTTATACACAAGAAAACTGACTGGGTATGTTTAGATAACTTTCCCAAGGTCATTTTAATGATCAAGTGAAATTGTCATTTTCATTTTTATGTGTTCTAATGAAACCACAAACTAATTTCTAACAAAGCATTTTCTCTAGCAATATCCAATTTGTTCAAAGTCCAGACATTTGCTGTTCAGCTGGGTTTTTAGGGATGACCTGGGCCCCAGGGAAATCATCTAGTGTTCTCTCAATTTCTATAAAATAGTGAAACAATAGTTATTCATCTTGGTGTTCACCTTTTTGACAAACTAAACTTTGTGACCTCCTTTTATTGTTGAAACTTTCTGTGCTTTTCTCTAAGTTCAGCCCTCTATGTTTATTTTCTCCCAAATATATTACCTCATGTTTGTTTTGAACTAAGTTCCAGTATTTTGTTTCAAGCAATAGTAACATTTTAGCTAACTATGCCATGATCTATACACTTAATCATTGAATAGCCATTTGGCTGATTGAAAAACTATCAGCGATAATTTAGGTTAACATTTCTGTTGTCCTATCACTCAGCATTACGTAAAGGAAATGGCAGTGTTAAAATTACTGTTGGAAATACCTACCAATAAGTAAATTGTTTAAAGCTGACTTTTAGCTAGAATTTTGTGAAGAAATGGAAAATATATGGAATTATATATTGTGCCAAATGTTACAGTGACATTCAGTAGGCCCTCAAAGCAGTACATATTCCCTACCATTACTTACTACTACATTTAAGAAATGTACAATTGACTTGACTGTAGATTTTCTATTTTTATTTGAAAAAACTCCTCATCATACCATAATATGATATTTGTGGATTTTTAAAGAATAGTTGCATCTGCATAATTACATTTTTTCCATTAGTGATCTGCTTGTTGTGATGTGAAGTCCTTTACCATTTTAAGAATAAAAACTTGGGGAAGATAAACTCTAAAACCCATGAAAGTGTTAACTTGCTATTTCCTCCTAGATATATCATTAATTAAATTGGAAGGTATACTCTGTACATAAAGTTGATGCAGTTAAAATTCCATATTTTAAAAAATATTTCACACATTAAACCATGTGTTGCCTTAGCTTAACTGGTAAATGAGCTCATATTATTTAACTAAAAGAATATTTTTGAGAGATTCAGTGTTTATTTACAAATATATTAAATCTATTATTGATTGCCCATGGGGTCAAGTGTCATTCAGAGGGTGAAATAAATGAATTCTAGCTGTTTACCTAACAGTTTCATACAAAAACAGGACAGCCAAGTTTTTCTAATGCTTAGGCGCATGAATTGTAAATGGTTGCTATTTTAAGTGTATTTTTACTTTGCTGGAAAAATGAAATTTAAAGTTATATTCTATTTCATTAATCTTTTGAAATGTTCCATTTGCCAACAGCAGAGTAATATTGTGACGTTAATATTTTAAATGAGATAGAATTATTTAAATAAGAAAGAATATTTTAATTAAAAATATAGACAAATGCATTTGTAAGTGTCATTATCAAAATACCCAGTAACTCATTATCTGTAGGAAAAAAGGAAAATATTAATTAAAATGATTATGAAATGTGAGCTAGTGAAAAGGGAAATTTATCTACCATATTAAAGTAAAAAATGTTTTATATTGAATATATCCTGAAAGCTTATTACCTAAAACTTTTATTTGTACATTACTTTTTAGAAATATTTTCAAGAATTTATTCTGAGCCCTGGCTGCTGTGGCTCAGTGGATTGAGTGCCAGCCTGTGAACCAAAGGGCCTCAGTTTGATTCCCACTCAGAGCACATGACTGGGTTGCAGACCAGGTTGCATCCCTGGAAGGAGATGTGCAAGAGGCAACCACACGTTGATGTTTCTTTCCCTTTCTTTATCCCTCCCTTCCCTTCCTAAAAAGAAATAAATAAAATATTTTTAAATAAATGTTTTACATATATACACATATATGAAAATATATGTATATATGAAATTATGTGAAATATAGATACATTTATATATATGAAGTATATATGTGTATATATATTACATTTATATATCACCAAGGAAAAAAGATGTTTAAATACATAAATATTATGAAAGATGAATGAGACTCAGAAATATTACATGTATATCATTGGAATCTCAAAGGGCAGAGTTAAGATTCAATGCAAAATAAATACTTTAAAAGATAACACCTTACTGTTAAAGAAAATGTTGAAAGAGTCGTGACACAGATGTATGCAATGACCTCTAAGCAGGATAGATAATAATAACAAACATAACTAGATCTACACATACTGTAGTAGGACTCATTTGAATTTATGAATATGAGATCATAGCAATGATAGAAAAAAGACATCGAAGTAAAGTTTATATTGTCTCTCATAAAAGAGCAATCTAAGAAATATCAAATATTCCTAGTCTTTCTCATAGTAAAATATTCTAAAGAGCTTATTGGGACTCTAAATATTTCAGTACATTCCCATTATCTTGAAGTTAAGTTCAACTTAATTAAAATATACATCATTCTTTTGCTATATAAATGAAAAAATAAAAATCTTCTATTTCTTAAATCTATAGTTTGTCATTCTTTTATTAAATATAAAATTATTTCTACCTTTCAATTTTACCTACGAATAAGTTATGAAAATTGAATCATGGCTTCAAAAAAGGATGTACAGTATCACCTTCAAAAAAGAAAAGAAAAACCTTGGCTGGTGTGGCTCAGTGGATTGAGCACCAGCCTGAGAACAAAAAGGTCGATGGTTTGATTCCCAGTCAGAGCACATGCCTGGGTTGTGGGCCAGGTCCCAGGTTGGGGGGTACATGAGAGGCAACTGTACATTGATGTTTCCCTCCATTTCTTTCTTTCTCCCTTCCTCTCTCTCTAAAAAATATATATAAGTAAATAAGTAAAATCTTTTTTTAAAAAAAAGAACAATACAGTATTTAAAAAAAAGAAAAGCTGAAAGACTTTGGGAAGAAGTGTGAAGGAAAGATTCCCTCTATTGTTCTTACTATATTTTAAGTTCTACAATTCATTCTTTCTTATAACTTATTTCTTTGCTAAGACTTTTAATTTTTCACCTGTTGAGAGATAATTTTTAATTCTTTAAACTATTTTTAAGGGCTGCTTTAAAACTGTTGTCAGATCCTTTCAACATCTGATTCATCTAAGTAGTATACTGCATCAGTTGTCTTTTTTCATTCAGGTTCTGATTTTCTTGGTTCTTTCTGAAATGAGTGATCTTGGATTCTATCCTGGATATTTTATCTATTATGTATATGTGCATGGAAGTCTGTGTTTTATTCAAAACTCTGATTTTTTTCACAGGAAGTCACCCTGATGAAGTTTAGCAGGCCAGGCTCGGCCTGCAGTTTTGGACTGTCCCTCAGCTGGCAGTTTGAGGTAGTACTTGTTGTATGGCACTGCTGGGCCTGCCTCTGATCCCTGCCAGCCAAGTCTGAGATGGCTGAAAGGATTTCCCCAGCCCGGACGGCTGAGTTTCTGTCAGTGGGGCACTGTGATATCCCACAGATGCTCCTCAGAAGTCCCTGTGTCAACACAGGGAAGCAGAATCTTAGGCCCAGAAGATCAAAGAACCTTCCTAGCCCCACGTGCTTATTCTGGCTGCTTTCCATTTTCATTTCAGCCCACCCATCCCTGAGCATCTGGATTGCGAATGGCTTTTCCACACCTGTCAGCTTGCTATAGCTCAGTGCCTCCTGTGGAGTCCTTTGTCTACCTGCATTTTGTCCCAGTGGGAGAGGAAAACTCTCAGGGTTTGCAGGTCCTGAGAAAAAAGGTTTTTGGGACTTGACCTCTCATGGCAGTTCTGCATTTCCAACTTACATGTTTTAACCTCAGGGCTGCTCCAATTAAAAGCATCTATTCCCATCTAAGCTCCCCTCCACCCTGAACTTGGGCACATGACTACATTCTGAGCAATGATTTGCAAGTACATTGTTTTACATTTCTTTCCTTTGCCTGGTTCCTAGACAAGAAACACTGGCATGCCAAACTATAGGACTGAGGCTGTGGAAAGGAGATAGAGACATAGAATTGGCCTAGCCCCTTGGTACCTGACACCAGGAGCTCCTCACTAGACATTGATTCTATACCCAGAAAAAAAAATTACCCACCAGAGAAAAAACTTATATGTTGTATGAAATGTCACTATTACAAATTTTTATCATTTACAGGTAAACTTAATCCCAACTAATACAAAATTCTCTGTCTGAAAGTAGAGACCTGCCAAAACTAAAGTTTAAATAGCGCAATCATTTTAGCTGATGGTAAGAAGATAGATCTTGAGAACGGAAACCTATGATGTGTTTATTCCTTTAATGCAGTGGTGAAATACTCAGTGAGCCTTTCATTTACAATGCCATGAACATCAGTCTGCATGGAAACTGAGGTCTTGGCATCACAATAACATAGAAAAACAGTGGGGATGATTATCTGTTGACTATTTATTACTGTTCTCAGTAAAATTGTATGACAGACATGAGCTGAAGGTGGAGCTAGCCCATCCATGAACAGAGATGATATTTATTCATTAGACTCACTCAGCTTTGGAAGGTACAAGAAGTAAATTGTTTTTGTCCCTCAAATTGAAATAGTTATAAGACTGTCCTTTTTCAAGTTGTAAATCTACTTTGAGATATGAATAAACGTGTTGCTTTCCACTTAACTATTTTTTGTGGGGGATGCTATGCTAGACCAAGAAAGGCCAACCCTATGCTAACAGCAAGTAAGAAATCAGAAATATTATTTCTACAACCTATAGGGACTAGATTTGTCCAAAAATTTAAATGAGCTTAGAATCAGATTCATCCCTGTGTCTCATGATGAGCCCAGCAGGCCAACATCTTGATTTCCACATTGTGAAACTTTAGATGGAACATTGATGTGAAGCAACCTATTCTACGGACCTCTAGAACTGTGAAGTAATAAATGTGTATTGTTTTAAGCCACTGAGTTTTTATTGATTTGTTACAACCAAGATGGAAAACTAATGTAGATGGCTACAATGTACCTACTGTTATTTGAGGTGAAGAGGTCAAACTAAGGGAGTTACAGAAACCAGGTAGAAAAAGACCAGAAATTCAAACTAAAACACTGAATCTATTTTTATGCCCATTATCACTTCTATTCAGAGGGTGTGAAAGGATAATGAATGAGATATAAGACTTAAGGCAATCTTAGGGGTTGAAAACAGGAGGTACTAATTATAAAGAAAAATAAACATAGAAGTCATTGTTTAGTATCATTCTAAATATTAAAATAAAACACTGTATTTATTAAAAAGTCTGTTTCACGATGGCCTAACCAGACCGGTCTGAAATGTCTAGCCAAGGAGTTTAGTTAAGTTCTAGGGCATAAATTTCATAATTGCTATAGGCAGCAATTGTTATGTTTCTTCATTGTCCACCCAAAACTTGTCTATAAATATGAGCGTGATACTAGTCATCTCACTTCTATTTCAGTATGTGTATTATACATTGGGCATTGGAGCAAGATTATACAACATTTTCAGAATGCATATGTAGTTTATTTCATATTAGAGTACTTTTCCTTTTAAATATTTGATTTAAAAATAATTATTTTTATTACAAACTTTTATTACAAAATCATAACCATGTAAGCTTTTTTTTTTTGCTTTTTTAGTTGATGTTTGAATATAGTTGTTTCCATTTACCCACCAACATTTCCTCCTTCCTTACCCACACCCACCTCCCACCCTCAATCCTACCCGCCCCCTTTACTCTGTCCATGAGTCTCTCATTCACGTTCATTTACGTCCCTTTCCCTTCTTTCCCATGTTATTTCCCTCCCCTCTCCTTATGGTTATTGTCAGTTTATTGACAATTTCAATGTCTCTGGCTATATTTTCCTTGCCAGTCTGTTTTGTTAATTAGGTTCCACTTATAGGTGAGATCATATGGTATTTGTCTTTATTAAACATAAGCTAAAAACCTATTATATTTCAGAATTTTCATTAAGTAAGAGAATTATTCAAAGTGATAAAACTTGCTACCCCAGTGAATGTATAGTTTCATAATAGAATGTCTGGCTATTTTATGGCTAGGACAAATTCAGGCTCTCATCAGTAGATAATGGCAATTCACACAAGAGGGACAATGACACTTAAAAAAGAAAAAACATGGTCTGACAACCTGGTTTTAAATGGTGATTCTGCGCTAGCTGGATGCAGAATCCCAAGAAATTTATTTTATTTCTCTGTGTTTCAATTTTCTCATCCTTAAAATGGAAATAAGACATCTGATTAAAATTATTATAATAATAGGTAAAAGGCTTACCATAGCATGGGTAATGAGTTGATAAGAATACTATTATCACAATGACAGTAGTAATAACAGATTTTTTTTTTTTTTTTTTTTAGTTTTTGGATTATTTGTCCATGGGAAGTCAAGTTTAGATATTTGGATCATATTCCAATGACCCAGAGGTGCTGGATTTCAGGTAGACTCATTGACCGAACTCAGTTTTCAGCTGTTCCCCTTGAAGAATGTAGGCAGTAGTACTGTACAAGTGAAAAAAAGTGAAAACATTATTCAGGTGGCCAAAAGAAAGATTTTGGCGAATTTAGTGAAGTAGTTGATCATATGACTCTCCACAGTGAAGACTTCATTTCATATCCCATTCCAACACCTAAAAAATTTAAAAAACACACAAACTAGATTGTTGTCATGCTTATTGGGGACACTGGATAGAAAACTTCACCTCTAATTCATGAAGCACTTATCAGCCATTGAATTGCTCAGTTTGCTTTTAATATCAGAGTAAAACAAAGCTTTATTTTGTTTAGACCATTCTCCTTATGAATGTCCATTGCTCTCAATCAAAATTTGTCTTAATAGATATGTTATTTAGGAATTTGTCAAATTGTGCACATAGGAACCAGAAAAAGAAATATTTAAAAGTTATTTCCTTTGTGAAACATACCAGGTAAGGAAAAAGATGGAGCAAGAAAATTTTTTTTATTTTAAGATCCTAAGTAAATTTTCGATATTTAAAAGTTTGAATATATATTATGCTTAGGTATGTATTTGTAGAGATCTTAAATTTAGTATTACAAATTAAAAACAAATTAAAAATAGAAGCCAGCACACCACCAAATGTAAAGATAGCTCGGGTTTACACATGTCAGGGATCTCTGAAAGCTAGAGAAAAGCTGAAGTAGAGCAATGGTTACATTTGTTGAACAGAAACATTCTTTTCTCTCTTTAATGCTTAAGCAGCCAAATAAAGTCCCTTTAATGGACATTTTATATTTCAGCTAACCTAGCATCGTGAATTTCTTCCAAGTTTGGATGCCACCCCTGTTGTGCATTTACTGCTTTAAAATAGAGCCTCACATTTCTCTGCATATAAAACTACGAGAAAGAAGCATGCATTTTTTTTCTTCCCTTTCTGGCAACTAGGATGTGACAAGATCAGGCTGAACTTCTAAGCCATTTTTTTTTTTTTTTGATCTTTGAAAGAATGATTCAAGAAGGATGCTGTATCAAGTAGAGAAGAAACAAAGTTGTGACTTTTTTTCTGTGTTTGTGGCTGTATCCCAGCATTCTTCTTGTCCATTCTCCGAAATGTCTATATCTTTTCATTGTATTCACTCTGCCTAATTTAGTCAGAGGCAATTTCTGGTTTTGTATCATAAAGCCTTCTTGGTACTCTACCTCTCTAATTAAATTTCATACGGCTTCCTTCTCCTTTCTTAGCATTCGGCATTGCAGGCCTATTTTTTGATTCTTGAACCCAGCATGTTTCTTTCAGCCACAGAGGCCAGCATAATGCTTCCCCTGGGCCTAAGTATATATCCCACCGAGGTTTGCATGATTGCTTCCATTTAGATTTCCTCCCAAAGATACAATTTCCTGGCCCTTTATCACAATACTTAGAGTCAAATAAAAATTATGATCTATGCATGTAATTGTTTATATTTGCATTTATATTTTAATTGGCATTTAAATTTTTTTTACTGTCCTTTCCACTAAAACAGATTTATCTGAGTAATGGGACCTAGGAAGGTTTAAGTATAGCTCTGTTCCAAATGTAACCCAGATTAACCCCTAATGTCATTTTATTTCTATAGGAAAAAAAAAGGAAATCAAAGAGAAAAGTAAACTTGACCCTCGAAACTGAGTGGTCTGAAGACAACAAGTAGGTTTTATAATACCAGCCCCATAGTACTGTGAGTATTTGTACATTTTAAAAGCTTCTGCCTGAGGGACTGGCTCCAAGCAGCCTGAAACTAGGTGCAAAGTAAGATGCTTTTCCTGGAAGTACTGACAGGTCTGACACACCCTCAACAATAGGGACCTATTGAGAATAATCAGGATTTTTAGACAATTGCGAAGTTTGAAAGACAACAAAGAGCTAAAACAAATTTGGTTGATAAGTTTCTCCACCTACTCAAGGCCACCTCTTCAAGACTGAGAGAGGTAACTATTTTGTATAATACATAAAAACAAACACAGAGAGTCCAGCAAATTGAGGAAATAAAAAAAACATTTTCCAAGTTAAAAAAAGACAAAACCTTGGGGAAAAATAATGATGCAAAGATAAGAAATCTACCTGATAAAGAACTCAGAGTAAGGGTCATAATTATGGTCACTACACTCAGAAGAATAATGAGACAGCACATTAAAGACTTCGACAAACAAATAGAAAATGGAAGAAAGTTCCAAACTTAAGTCATGGAGCTGAAGAATGTAACAGCTGAAATAGAAATACACTAGAAGTGTTCAAAAGTAGGCTGGATCAATCAGAAGAATGGGTCAGTGAGCTGGAAGAAAAATCATTGAACACACACCAACTGAGCTGCAAAAGTAATTTTAAAAGGGGAAGAAGGCTTACGTGACCTATGGAACACCATCAAGCAAAATAATGGTCGCATGATAGGGGTCCCTGATGAAAAAGAGACAGACAAGTAAAAAAAGTCTGAAAACTTTTAATCTGGGAAAAGAAACAGACTTCCAGGTCTAGGAACTTCCAGAAAGTTCCAAAAAATGACAAATCCAAAGAGATCCATACTAAGACACGTTATAATTAAAATATTGAAAGTTAAAGATAACAAACAAATCTTAAAAGCAGCAAGAGAAAAACACCTCAATGCGTACAAGGGAACCCCTATGAGGCTATCAAAGTATCTTTCAGAGAAAACTTTGCAGTCCAGAGGGAGTATGGAGACATATTCAGTGTGCTGAAAGGGAAAAGCTTCCAACCAACAATACTTTAACTGGCAAAGTTATCATTGAGAACTGGGAGAGAGATCTTTCCAGACGAGCAAATCCAAATCTCCACTAAATCGGTCTTACAAGAGTAGTTAAAGGGACTTTCTTAACCTAAAAAGAAATAACACTAATTAATAACAAAAATAGCATACAAAAGTAAAAGTCACTATTAAAGGTAAATATATAGTGAAAGTTGTGGTTTAATCACTTATAATGCTACTATAGAGATTAAATGACAAAAGTAGTAAAATTAACTAAAACTAAACTAATTGTTAAAAATACATAAAATAAAAAGTTGTAAAATAGGTCACCAAAGTATAAAATGTGGTGGGAAAGTAAAAAATGTACAGCTTTGCAATATATTTAAATTTAAGATGTTATCAAATTAAAATTTACTTATACACATAGAATATCACGTGTGAAACTCGGAGTAGCACCAAAGCAAAAATTACAGTAGACACACAAACAATAAGAAAGGAATGTAAACATAACACTAAAGAGTCATCAAACCTGATAGGAAAAGAGAAAGAGAATTAAGAAGGAACAGAGGGAAACTTCAAAAGCAGATAGAAAGCAATTAACCTTATGGCAATAAGCATCTATGTATCAACTATTACTTCAAATGTAAAGGAGCTAAATTCCCTAATCAGAAGACAGAGCAGCTGAGTGGATAAATAAAAAAGACTTATCTATATCATGTCTATAAGTAACTTACTTTGAAAGTAAGGATATGCACAGACTGAAAGTGAAGATACGGAGAAATATACTCCTCACAAATAGAAACAAAAAGAAAGTTGAGATAGCTTTTTGCCTATCACGCAGACAAAATAGACTTTAAAGCAAGGGCCACAATAAAAGACATAAGACCATTACATAATAACAAAGGGGTCAAATCTGCAAGTATATAGAATGCTTGCAAATATACACCTAACGTAGGAGCACCAACATAAATAAAGCAAATATTAAGAAATCTAAAGGAAGAAATAGAAATGGATACAATAGTAGTAGGGGATTTTATCACTCTATTTACATCAATGGATAAATTATTCAGACAGAAAATCGATAAGGGGACATTGTCCTTAAATATAACTCATTAGATCAAATGAACCTAACATGTATATGCAGAACATTCTATCCAAAAGAAATAGAATTCCCATTCTTCTCAGTGTGTATGGACATTCTACTGTAGATTGATGCTACCCTTTGAAACAGGGCACTAATAATTAAGACTAGAAGCTTTCCAGTATTTGGTATTATGTGAGAATTCAGCTCTTTTGCAGTTTAAAGTATCAAATGCTCTTATGTTGAATGACACAGTGTTTGAAAGTCCTACAAAGATGCTTTTCCCCTTAATAGAATCTTTGCCTCTGAACCAACTGTTCTTGCGGTCTGTGGTCCTGAGCCTCCCTGTAACCCCTGCCACCCTCTCTCTAATTCTTGCCTCAACCGGGAGTGTTCATGTAGTTTTCTGGGCCTGTGGATTTTAAGGCAGTTTTACTGTCCTCTGGCATCTCCTGGGCCTATGCTGCCTCTGTAGAAACTACCAATTGCCTAAGTTTCTCCCCTTCTTACTTAGCAGAGGTATGTATGAAGTAAGAAAACAAGAGAGTATCCTTTGTGAATCAAAAACACTATCTTTGATGATACAGCCAAGCTGAGGATTTTAGCTCAGAATCAGGAAGACTGACTACCCTTGCATAGTTTAGACCCACAAGGAGCCCATGCTGCAGACCTTCCAGCCTTAGGGATAGTGAGCTGCTGGAAGCAGTTCTGGACTACAACACCAAGGTCAAAATAGAGCTGAGCATGCCTGGTCACTCAATCCTAAATTTACAATCAATTATCATTTCATCTTCCCATATATGTACAAAGCAAGGGAGCGGAGACAGCTCCAATATGTCCAGGGGAGAAGTTTTAGCAAAGAAAGTGGGAAATGGGAAAAACATAATTTCTGTTTTTAAGAATATATGCTGTTCCCAATAAACTTTGACCATTGAGGAACCCTCTCTGATATCACCAGGTAGCTTTGCATGGCAATAAGCCAGCACCAGTCTCAATAAGTGATAGATATATAAAATAAAAATAACTATGTTGTACAGCACAGCATATATTGAAAATGTTCTCAAATAGCAATATATGTAATATATATACATGCATATGTATATAGTATATACACATGTGATATCACAATGTGTTCCAAAGGTTGGTACACATTTAAAAGAAGTTTCACACAAAGCCCTTTCCTTAATTTCAAAAGTATAATCTGGTCATTTTTATTTGGCTCTCTTCCATTTCATTTTTTTCACTTAAATGAATTCTTAAACCTAAAAGACCTTAGATGCATCAGTGAAAATCTCTCGTCAATACGAACATAGATATATACAAGTAACTGTGATCTTAAAATTAACATGAATGTTTCAACTGAACACTCTTGTTTTGATACTTTAGCATTTTATTTTACTTTTGATTTCTAAAATATCTAAATATATATAATATTTCAGCAATAATAGTTCCATATTAAAATTTACTTTATTCATTCAGCCATTAATGAGGTATTTTTCTAGCTGTTAATAACAATTTGATATCTACATTTTATAATTTCAATTTAAAAACAAATCATTTACCACAAGATACATGCATATATTATAAGAATTACATGCACATAAATTGTCTTTATTGAATTTCTTTTAATATATAGTAAAAATACATGTTTTCTTTTTTAAAAGACTTTATTTATTTACTTTGAAAGAAGAGAAGGGAAGGAGAAAGAGAGGAAAACAAACATTAATGTGTGGTTGTCTCTAGCATGCCACTTAATGGGGACCTAACCTGCAACCCTAGCATGTGCCCTGACTGGGAATCAAACCGACCACCTATTGGTTTGCAGGCCAGCAGTCAATCCACTGACCCACATCAGCCAGGGCCAAAATACTTGCTTTCTTGTCTAGAAAAATATAACAAAAATCTGTGTTGATGATTGTGGCCAAATAAAATACTGTTATTGTTTAAGAACACAAATTGTCATGTTATTCAGATACATTAAATTTTAAAATCCAAGTAATTATATTTTCTTGTCCTTAACATAATTTCTATATTTTATCTGATGCTAAATCCTTTTATAAATAGATCAAAATGTGGAGGTAAAAACAAAGTAAGGAATAAAATAGCATATGATTCTAATTCTCAACAGATATGCCTTAATAAAATTGGAAGTTATTTATAGACAACAAATAAATAACTGTAAAACAAACTCTATTGAAATTATTTAAATAGAGAGCATAAAATTTTGCAGTTGAGAGATAGAAAAGTGATAACAAAGTTTAGATGAAAAATAAATAACCAAAAAATGTGATTTAGTTGTTATCATGAATATAATTTGTAACAGTCTGACAAGTGCAATCCTGATAAATATATACACAAGGCTTGAAAATATTGGCTATACATTTCTCTACAGCAATTGCAATCATGAGTACATATTTTTTTGCTCAGATATTTTAATTTATGAAGACAGGCACGTTTCTTTGAATTGAAAAGCTAACCTTTTACAAATGGACTGACAGTTCAAGCTAATTTATAATCTTTTTTTAATGATGTTATCACAGTGATATATAAGCTGCAAGGTAAATTTTGTGAAATTGAATCTGTACAGAAAGGGATGATTTAAGTTTTCAGTTTTCACTTTTAAGTGAATGTGGTAATACAGGGTATATGCATGCATACACACACACATATATATATATATACATATATATACATACATATATATATATAAAATCTGCAGCCTTTCATTCTCCTTCCGAGCCTCAATTTCATTTATCAAAAATGGATGATAATTAGTTTGATTAAATAACATATTTAATGTAACAATTATCCAATGTTTCCAAACAATGGAACACAATAATTAATTGTGCTTTTTTTAAACCTGAGCAAAGCCATAATTTCCCCCCCACATGGCAGTGCTCAGGGGAAAGAGAAGGTGAGGCCGGCTCCACGTGCTCTCCTCTTATAATCCTGAATGGAGCAGAAGTCTATCAGGGGAAATATGATCGAAGAGACGGATGTAATAGCGCTTGACTTGTGGGAGAAGCTGCAGAGCATGTGGTTCTGGAGAAAATCTGAGTAAATATCCCTGTCTATAAGACAAGCGAGTCCTGAGAGGTGACATGCGAATGATAAGGCTTAATTCTTCAGTTACCCAAAAACGGCTGTAGCAGAACAATGAGAAAATGTGTATTTTCCTTGAGTGAATCACTTCATATCTACCTCTTTTATACTTAGAAAAATTGATGATTCTTCTGGTCTGTTACCCTGCATGTACTATCGATAGGTCATTTACAAGTTTGGACCTGTTAGTATTAAAATGGGCAAACACAGAAATAAAGACTTTTTGTCAAAGTAGACCAAAGTATGTACAATCCTATTTGAGGAATACCATGTGGTAAGAGCAGAAAGAGTTACAGAGTGCATATATGTCATGCCTCTGGAAACATGCCGTATATAAGTTCAAATATTGTGGTAAGGCATGGCAAACCTGTGGATTGGGGTGGTGAACACACAATACGGTGTACATACAGCTGATGTGTTGTGTACTTGTACACCTGAAGCCTGTGTAGTTTTGATATACAGTGTCATCTCAATAAATTAAAAATAAGGAAAAAAGAATGACAATGCAATATGAAATAGCAACACAGAACTTTCATGCGATCATCAGCCATGATGTCTGAATATCAATAGATGTTTAACATCCATGTCAAATAATAAAATAGTTTTGTTAGCATATATTTTTGCATTCCCTTCTGAAAATGGAAGGGGAAAATACTTCCCAGGCATAGTAAATAAAGACATTATCTTCCTTGTTGTCCTATATATGCCAAAAGTT
Source organism: Carollia perspicillata (assembly GCA_004027735.1). Taxonomy (NCBI): domain Eukaryota; kingdom Metazoa; phylum Chordata; class Mammalia; order Chiroptera; family Phyllostomidae; genus Carollia; species Carollia perspicillata. Next base: position 15,932 of record PVKM010009192.1, on the reverse strand, counting down.
TTGTGGAGAGACATAGTACTCATGGATCTATGAAAAAATCATGGAAATACAACATTGATTTCTCTACTGTGATAATAAATGGCAACTGCTTAGTTATTAGAATCATGTTAAGGTGCATGAAAAGACCTAACATTATAAGAAATAGAGAATAATTCTACCAACAAAAAATAACATTTTAAATATAATTCCTATCTCAATAACAATATTGCTTTCAACTTTTACAGAGAAAATAAATTTCTTTGAGAAAAATAACTTCAAAATACACAATAAAATAATCCGTGCCCAATAAGTTTACATATTTATGCTTCCCCTTTTAATATGTGCAAGTTTTAGTGTTATTTTTAAACAATTAAAAACTTAAAATTTTAAAGAGCTGGAAATTTCCTAATTGTTTATATTATTTCAAGAATTAATCAAAATATGATGGCTCATTTTGGTTTACCGTTTGACCACTATCAAATATGATGTCTAAAATTCTGTGCTTAAAAAAAGAATTTAAATTACCTCAGCTGCTACACACACACACACACACACACACACACACACACACACACTTTTGATTTGTAGCATTTAAATATTATTCTCTCTTGAGTTCTGTGTAATGTAGTTCCCATTTTGAATGAGTCTCTTGACTTCAACTAGATAGCTTCTTACTAATGACAGGCAGTGCACGTACTCCCTGAGGCTGAAGGGTGTGTAAGCATTTTGATGGATAGGCAGAAATCTAGTTTTATCTACTTTCCTCGCAGCCAGGAAATCCTACCTAATACCCATGAGGTACTGTCCTTTATTCCTCAGAAGTGGACACCAAGATTAAGGTGGATGCCTCTATTATTGGTAAGGCCCAGCAACAAATTGTCTTTGATATGTATCTGCTAGAAATTCAGTATCTCTTATTTTAATATTCTAAGAAGAGTTTAGATTTTCAAGTAGCCAGGGCTAAATTCCTGTGAGATACTGCTTATTTTAACTTATGAAATGGAATAAATAAACTTTTAAAAATTTTAACTGGTAGCAGGGTTTTTATTGAAAATCTAGGAAAGGCAATGCCAAATTTTCTGAAAGAAAATATTTCTAAAATAATTAAGGACAATAGCATTTTTCATTAATAAGAAAATATTTAAATAATATTTGTGATTATTAACTACCTATATTTGAAAAATATATTTTGTAATTTTAATAAGAAAATGCACATTTTTTTATGATGCAACACCTTCATGAGAAAAGTAAGAAAAACACAGAGAGGGTAATTTTACCATATATATACTCTGTGAAAAGATTAATATATATAGCTTGTTGGTGAAAGAACTCAATTGCCTAAAGATTTATGTGGCACGGAGCAATATAAGAGGGTCTCTGCGGACCCACATATGATAATACTGACATAAATCTAGATTCTGACATCCTAGTGGGTCTTTGTAAAATATTCCTGGTAAGTTCTTAGTCAGAAAATTTAACAAGACACACTCTATATTTAAGCAATTTGAAATCCACAGTAATACTTTATTCTTATGGATTATTTTATCACAATGATACTATGAAAATAAATCTAGACAATATTTGCTGTGGAAAATCTATAAAGCGTTTTTGACGCTCAAGCGTAGCTTCCTCATAAATCTCTCTTTCAACCACCACACTGACTATCTTAAATTAATTTGTTTAAAGAATGAAATTCTAACTTGTTTTAATTTTCAATAAACCAATGGTGTTTTTGAAGATCCCAAGTGCAACTGAGCTGAATGTCTGGAATTCCTGAGGAGCCAACATGATAAACACATTCTTGAACATTTGGGTAAAACAAACATTCTACCTTTTATTTAAATACTCAGAGTTTGGTAACATCATTTTGAAATAAAATATGATTCTTTGGAGTATCCTTATTTTGTTTATTCAATAATTTTACATTAGTTGCAGATGTATGCCATTACAAAACTTGAAAACCTCTGTTTGAAAAGTAATAAATGAAAGTACAACTCTCCTGCTGCCACTGCTGCTGACATACCAACAACTGTCGCAGGAGCAGTTCAACCACGTCGGGCTTCTTCATACTTCGAGAGCTTAACACAAAAATATTTTCACACAACTCCATTTGGTAGGCACAACTTCTGCATCAAATGACTGCGATGTTTACTGTGTCTAATGTATAAGAAACAAAGTGAAATTTTAATGACATTTTCATTAAATTAAATCCATTAAAGTTTAATGGATTGTTTAGGTGGAAGGTCCACTTAGAAACTCATACACATCAAGTCCAGTCTCTGTGCCTGCAAAAACAGAGTATTTGCCTAGAGTCCCAAGAGCTAACCTCCGGTTTTAACTCATGGAAGAAAGCTGCATGTTGGCAATGTGACCAGCTCCGCCGTGCCGAGTATGTCGTAATCTTTGGCCCTACTGTTTGTGATCATCTCCATTATGTTTCTAATATGAAGTTCAGTAAGGGATGGGATTAAAGTCACTTGAGAACTGCAGGCATCCAGAGGGGAGCGGGGAGGGAATTTCAGGGGAAAAGGGGAAGGGTTTACAGGAACAAGTATGAAAGACACATGGACAAAAACTAGGGGGGGGGTGGAAATGGGAGGGAGGGGGGACGGTTGGGTGGGTGGGCTGGGATGGGAGTAAAAGACAAAAAACTGTACTTGAACAACCATTAAAATAAAAAATTATTAAAAAAAAGAAATACATTTTAGATTGCATGAGGCAATACAAACATTTAGAACACATCATTAATTTAATACTATAAAACACTGTTACTAAAGTAATGGTTAATATACTTTGAATAAATCATGGAAACATTGCCTGTCACATATGATAGAGTTCATTTAGAAACTTCATTTTAATGTCTGACAATGTGGCTATACTGATCCGGTATCATCTGTCTCCAGATATTTCAGGAAATATTAAAATACATTGAAAAACAATGAAGTGAAATATTTTATCTATTTGGAGAAAAAAATTAAAAACACACCTCTTCACTGTGGCATGTAAACCTCAAAGAACAAATAATCAGAATCTCCAAGTGTTTATGGCTTAGACTGGGAGAAAGGAAATGTCTCACCAGATTAATTAGCATTTCAGGTCGTTACCTACAATTAAAAAAACTGCTGCCCATGTGTGCTCAATCAGCCGTGTAGAGAAATGTAAAAAGTTAAGGATTAAACTCTTTCAAATTAATTTTGTCAATTTCTATTTCAGGGTTTCTCTCATGGTCAAAAACATGCGTTGTTTAATATAGCAGTATAATGTTTTAAATGTTATTATTTAGAAATTAATATTTTATTGATTATAAATGTATACTTTAAACATTTGAAAAATTGAATATCTTGCAATCAATTGGAATTCATTATATCATAGATTGATTTTCAGCTTTTCCTCTTTTTAGTGCTACATGAAATAGTATTGTCATACAATTTATGGCATCATATATAATTTTTATGATTTTATATATACATTTTTTAAAAGAATCTATTATATACATAATGCACATGCTTGGAAAACAACTAATCATCTATAAATTCTACCTTTAGGAAATTTCTGTCTAGAGAAAAATGTTGACGAGCAAGGAGACAATGTTCTGTGATAACTATTCCCATAGAATAAATCAATACCATAGGTCTGGAGGATAGTTTGTCTGAGGGTACTATTAATGTGTGAACACATGCAGAAAACATTGCATAAATATTAACACAAAATTCCAAGTATTGACTAGATACTATCCTAATAATTTAAAAAGTACAATAGGTTCATGAAGCAATTCAGTGCAATGGAAATATAAAATATCAATAATATAATGATTGAATGGAGATCATTATGATGAGACATACACATTCATTTTTTTAGAGATATTGAGGTGTGTGGACTCTTGGCATGCATTATCCCAACACACTTCGATTCTTGCCAATATTCAGAGGAAATTTATTTTGGTTTCTTTCTGACCTATTTTCCATATTCAATAACCTGTTCCTTATTTCCAGTGTCCTTGCCATATAGATTTATTTATTGAATTATAAATGTGAGATTTAAGTGGTTTCAGGGCAATGCCTTCATTTTATTGCTTTTGCTGTAATTGTGCTAGTTGCTTATTTTTACTATATTTATATTTATATTTATCAATTTCATTGTACATTGGATTCACAATTAAAGATTCAAAAACCTTGATTTGTTCACTATACCGAAACCATTATATCATACCATTTCAGATCTGACTCAGTAGCAATGTCTTTAATTTATCAGCTATTCAAGCAAGGCTGACAATACCTGTTTTAAATCATATTTGGCATGTTTTATATTTTCTTTCTTAAATTAAAACCCATTTATGTACTACCTTTTTATTTTTATTACTTAAAAAGGATAGATTACTTGATTATGAATAATCAAATCTTGAACATTAGAATTTATTACAGTGTTTTATCAGTAATATTTTCTCTTTTTTTAAATAATAATTACAAAAAAACCAAAATGGATAGATACACTATAATATCAGTCATGTTCTATTCATTTCATTGAAATAGCAAATATCTTCAAATCGCTAAATTCAATAGACCAGTGCTTGGCAAACTTTCTCTTAAAGAGCCAGATATAAAATCTATGAAGTTCATGTGCCTCATAGCTTCTACCATACCTATTCAGCTGTATACCTGTATCTCAAAAGCAGCCATAGGTCACACAGAAACAAATGGATGTAATTTTATTTACAAAATCATATGTAGTCCAATGGGTCATAATCTGTCTGCCTTTGAAGTAGATAATTATTACTTATCTTAGTTGATCTCTATTATTGAATTACTAAAAATCTAATGGTGTTTTGATTGTTTATTTCTTCATAAGTCTCACTTATTTTTGTGCATTTGTACATTACTTAAATAAGTTATTCTTGTTTGTTTTTGCTAGACACATTTAGTCTGCTCTTTGAAAGATACACACTTTTAGGTGTATTTTCTAGTCATGATTATGAAATCTATAACTCATGCCAGAACTTTATTCTTTTATGTATTATTTTCATTATATAATCTCACAAGAACTTTCAGTTTAATAATAGTTCACCTTAACTCAACAATTATTTTATATTCCACCTTAGCTCAACAATTATTTTATACTAGGATTATCAAAATTATAACTTAAGTCATGACCTATCCATTCTCTTAATTAAATTACGAAACAAAAATTTTGCAAGATCTTTCCCCCCTTGAAATACTGCATTTAAGCAATGACAAACTCTTTTTAATCCTAAATTATTCATGCCTGCTATGTATAATCCAAATTTTTCTGTTCACCTCATCATTTCATTGCTGAAAATATGCATTCTTAACTCTATCACCATCTCCCTTAGTATCATCCACTCTGCTGCCCACACACATAGTCAGATCCTTCATTTTAATACATTTTAAAAAATTCTGTGCATATTTTTTCAATTTTATTTATTTTATTTTTAGAGAGTGTAAAGGAGGGAGAAAGAGAGGGAGAGAAACATCAACGTGTGGTTGCCTCCTACATGCCCTTTATTGGGGTCCTCACCCTCAACCAGGCATGTACCCTGATTGGATATCAAACCAACCAGCTTTTGGTTAGCAGGCTGGCACTCGATCCACTGAGCAGTACCAGCCAGGGCACAAGAACTAATTTTTTAAAGGAGATATGGTGTGTTTGAAATGGGAATTAGGACCTCAAAACTACACTTGCCAAGAGCACAGTTCTCAATTCAGTAATTAACAAATAAGGAAAAATGCAGATGCTGTTAAAATAATTGAATTTAAGTCTCTAGTACCTACCCTGTTTTTGTTTCATGTTGTTTTAGGTTTATTGCCCATAGATAGACTATATTATTTGAGGAATACATGTCTTATTGCCATAGAATGATAGGAATTTAATTTGCAGTATAAAATGTATTGTATCAGTAATGATTTCTAATGGTTATATTTTCCTCATTAAAGGATGCATTTAATAACATTGTTTTTCAAATAGATACGTTAATTTTCTTATGAGTATTAGTATTTATATATGTGAGATAATGTCATGAGATTTTTAATTAAATGTCATATTATACAAACAAAATTAAAATGCTGGTAATTACTTCAGGTTTTATTGCTATAAAATACATAATATTTTCTTTAAAATCCCCATCAAAATTTCAATTATTTTAAAAAATATTTTATTTATTTATTTTTAGAGGAAATGAGAGGCAAGGAGAGAGAGAAAAACATCAATGTGTGGTTGCTGCTCACGTGCCCCCTACTGGGGACTTGGTCTGCAACCCTGGCACGTGCCCTGGCTGGGAATCAAAATGACGACCCTTTGATTGGCAGGCCTCCATTCAGTCACTGAGCCACACCAGCCAGGGCCCAATGACATTTTTTAAAGAAAGAGAACAAAAAAAAAAAAACATCAAATTTGTATGGAACCCAAAACACTGCAAACAGCCAAAGCAGCTCTGAAAAAAAAGAATGAAGTGGAGGCATCAAACTCCTTGACTTTATTTTTTCATATTTTTTATTTTTATTGTATTTTTCCGTTACCATTTAGTCCCCTTACACCACCCTCCCCTCCGCAATCACCACGCTGGTGTTCATGTCTATGAGCCCTTTTTCCTTTTTTCTCAAAGCCTTGATCCCCTAATTTCCCCCCACCTGAGCTGTCATCTGGCTCTCTACAACCTGGTCTCTATTTTCCATGTTCAGTTTGTTCAAGAGATACCACATCTGAGTTAAATCATGATATTTGTCTTTCTCTGACTGGCCTATTTCACTTAACATACAGTTCTCCAGGTCCATTCATATTGTTGCAAAGGGTAAAATTTTCTTCTTTTTTTAATAACTGAGTCATCTTCCATTGTGTAAATGGCCCATAGTTTTCATCCAGGCAAGGGAAACAAAAGAAAAAATAAACAAATGGGACTATGGCCCTGACTTTAAATTATGCAACAAAACAGCAATATTCAAAACAAGATGGTATCGGCAGAAAAGCAGACACACAGACCAATAGAACAGAACTGAGAACTCAGAAATAAACCCACATGGTTATTGTTAAATAATGTGTGACAATGGAGCCAAACCATATAGTGAAAAAAAAAAATAAATAAATAAGGTATTTTCAATACATGGTGCTGGGAAAACTGGAAAGCAATGTGCAAAAGAATGTTTGGCCCACATACACAAACTGATGCAAAATGGATCGAAGACCTAACTATAATACCTGAAACAATAAATTACACAGAAGAAAACATAGGTATTAGAATTATGGAGCTTGGTTGTAAAGAATATTTCATGATTTGATCCCAAAGGTAAAGGAAGTAAAGGCACAAGTAAATGAATGAGACTGTATCAAACTAAAAAACTTCTGCACAGAAAAACAAAACAAAAAAAAAACCTAAAAAACAAAACAAAAAGGAAATCAACTGATTGGTAGGAGTTATTTGCAAACAAAGCTTTAACTAGAGTTTAATATCCAAAATAAATACAGATCTTATACAACTGGACATCAAACAAAAAATTCAATTAAAAATGGAAAAAGAACCTGATCAGACATTCTCCCAAGAAGACATACCAATGGACAACAAATATATGAAAATATATTCAACTTCATAAACTACTAGGAAATGCAAATCATGCTAATCAAAACTACAATGAGATACCACCTCATACTATTAGAATGGATATCAACAAGACAAGTAATAACAAGTGTTGGAGAGGTTGCAGAGATAAAGGAACTCTCATTCATTGCTGTTGGGAACATAAGCTAGTAAAGCTATAATGGAAAACAGTATGGCAGTTCCTCATATAATTTAGAATATGACAAGATCTGTCCAGAAAAGGTCCATCCAGAGTTAATATGACAATAATGGTTTGTGCAACATCAATGTAACTCGGCAACCAAGGAGAGTGGACTGGAATGTGCATGCATAAACAATGACAATTTCACTGTACTAGTCAGTGGAGGCAGTAGACCCCATTGAGTGAGCATGTGTGCTGTGTGGCCATCGCATTCAAAATGACTGAGTGACTAGAGCAATGAGTCTGCATCAAATTTTGTGATAAGCTTGAATATTCTTCTGTGGAAACTATTCAGGTCATTCCGAAGCTTTTGGGGGATGATGTAATGAGTGCAGTGCTAATAAAAGTATGGCAAAGATGCTTCAAAGGTGATCAAGAATCTGTTGAAAGTGATCCATGTTCTGGAAGGCCTGCAACAAGAACACTTGAGAATGCTGAACATGTACCGCTACAACCAACACAGATCAGCAACTAACAGTGCAAGAAAGAGAAGCTGATTGGGGGATTCCAAAAACTACTGAGTCTGAGATTTTGATGCAGGATGTCGGTGTGAAATGTGTTGAAGAAAAATTCATTCTGCAACCTCTGCTTCCAAAGAGAAGGAACATCCTGCTGCATTTAGGAGAACTGTGTGTGGTTCTAGGTAACTACTTTGAGGGGGATTGAGGCATCATTGTCTTATGTGCAATGTTTCTTGTATCTTGCATCTTCTTCAATAAATATCTCAGTTTTTCATATCACATGGCTGAGTACTTCCTGGACAGACCACATATGTCATATATTACCATATGACCCAGCGATCCTTCTGCTAGGTATCTACCTCAAAACATTGGGTAGATATTGAAAACATTTATGCACAAAGATGTATGCCCCCCCATGTCCATTACAGCACTATTCATAACGGCAAAGATATAGGAAGTGACCTTCTATAGATGAGTGGATAAAATATATGTATGAATACTACTCAGCCATAAGAAGGATAAAATACTGCCATTTGTGACAAATGAATGGATCTTGAGAATATCATGCTAAAGGAAGCAAGTCAAGCAGAAAAAGTTAAGAACCATATGATTTCATTCATATGTGAGATATAAAACTAAAAGCAACAATTAGCCCTGGCTGGCGTAGCTCAGTGGATTGAGCGTGGGCCTGCGAACCAGACGATCGCGGTTCGATTCCCAGTCAGGGCATATGCCTGGGTTGCCGGCCAGTTCCCAGCAGGGGACTCACAAGAGGCAACCATACATTGATATTTCTCTCCCTCTCTCCTTCCCTTCCCCTCTAAAGATAAATAAATGAAATCTAAAAAAAAAAAAAAAAAACTAAAAGCAACAATTAAAGAAAACTGAAACTCATAGACACAGACAATAGCATGGTGATTACCACAGGGAAAGGATCGGGGGGGAGGTAGTTAAAGGTAAACAAAGTTTAACATATGATGATGGGAGATTGTTACAGGGAATGTAGAGGATATTCCCCATAAACCTAGCTTGGGGGAGGGAGAAGTGGAACAGGGCAATTGAAAGTTACTGTGCATAATTATGGCAACTTGGCTAGCTTCCTAATTATGCTGTATAGCTGTGCACTGCATTCTCAGAGCCAGGGAGATGGGTGTAGCTTTAACCTGTAATGTAGCTGGGAGGCAGTTCCATGGTTACAGCCTCTGTGTGAAAGTTTGGAGATGGTTAGCTCTGTGTCACCAAGCCGTGCCTGCCAGGGCTAGAAATGGCAGTGGGGATAGGCACAAGATACAGGAAAGGGCAGATGTAGCCAGTTGTGGGAGGAGTTGTAAATGGGGTTATGGAGGAGGAGCAAGGTGAGGATTTAAACACAAGGGTGGCAGCCACTCTGGTTCTCTTGGCCATGCTGTTTCAAAGGGTGCAGAAGGAGAGAGCAGTGAGAAGGGAGAAGTAAGCAAGCAGCTATATAGTTTATAGTGAAAGGCGGGCATGCAACCTGGGCTAATAAGAAAGAAGATGCTGCCATTGTAATTGCACCGACTGTAGCTGACTCCAGAGCTGCAAAGGACTTCCTTGAAGGATCCTGATCTGCAGCACCTGATTTTACCTGGACTTTAAGACCTGTGCCTTTTCTGAGTTTCACAGTGATCCAGAGTAACACAAAACATGTTTTTGTGAATCATTAAATGGAGGCTGATGAGTACATATCCTGGATCCTGAAGGAAAGAGCTGCTGCATGAGGATAGTGACTTTGATGCTTTCTAGAGAAACTGGAGAGCTGTTCGAACAGCTGGTTTAAGAACATGGGAAACTTTTAGGGATATTTCTGGCTCATAGCCTGGTGGAGAACATTGGAAGTGCAGGGTTTGTGGAAAAACAGGGTTCAGAGAATGAGTGCGCTAGGCTCCCCCAGGGTTGAAATGTTGTAAATAAAGATCTGCTCCTTCCAGCATTAATTGTTGGGTCTTGCACCAAGGCAACACATGATCAGGCCCTGGTCTGCTTTGGTGAGCCCATTAATGAGATGACTTGACTTAAGGTGGTCTGTATGCAATGCGATATACAGATCATGTGTTATAGAAGTAAACACTTGAAACCCATATGATCTAATTAACCCATAACATCCTAATAAATTTAATTTTTAAATATTGAAAATTAAATATAAGGCATTACAAATATTGTAAACTTCCCAGCAGCTTTTTCCCCCTAAAGAATGAATAACAGCGGATATTAAAAAGATGACATTCAACTAAAATTCCTAAAAACAATTTAAGTTCAAATTATATCTATTCCTTAAGGAATCTATTTCTTTAAAAATCTTCTAGAAGGTTGATAAATCCAAGCTCTTCTTTTGTCTGTGCTGACTGGGCCCTCAGGTACACTGTCAAATGGAAATAATCATAATATCTCATTTCTGATTTTTAATGGAATACTCTAAACCATTCTTTAAGGTTTGTTGTAGGTTTTGGAAATTTTTCTTTATCAAAACAAATTGTTTATCTCTATTCCCAGTTTGCTGTGCATATATATATAATAAACAAGTTTAGAAATTTATTAATTATTTTATCCTTACATTTTGATGATATTTTTTTCTTTTAGTTAGCTAGTATGGTGAATTAAATTTATAATTATTCAAATTACTTGGGAAAAACCTTGGTTTAGAATAAAACATTTTTTTTTAATTTGTGGTAGAAAACACTTATCTTCTTAGAAAGATAAGTATATGTGTATGTATTAAGCTTGATCAAATATTTTATCAGTTAAAATTTAGATTGGCTTAACCAATCTATTTATAGAAAGGTTTGTTAATGTTTATCAGACACCAACTTTTGTGCTTCCTGCAGATATTTTTGTTTCCAACGATGTTTCTTACTCGGTTGATCTCCCACACACATAGATTTTTCTGTCTACATTTGAATGTGTTGGATGTGCCTGGTTGTGGGCATGGGATCTCTCTGGCTGTGTGCCAAATGAGGAGCCTAATGAATCACTTTTGAAAATGGTTGTCTATAAGAATGTTGTTTAATTTTTAAACAATTAATGTATTTTTCAGAATTTCACTTTTGTTACTGATATCTAATTTTATTCTGGTGTGGTCTGAGACCATTCTCTGTATCATTTCAGCCATATTAAATTTATACAATTATTTTATGGCTGTATTTGTCTACTTTGTTGTTTTATTCAAATTCCTACTTACATTTGGAAAAATCAGTGGTTATTTATTTATTTTAATATTTTAGGCAGAGAAATCACCTAGAGAAAACAATATTTTAGTTTGACAAATCTGGCTTCTTGGTGTGAGATTTTTTCACATGGGAACTTTTGAAAATAAGAAAGTTTTATGGAAGAGGCTTATTATTATATTCAGATCATAAAAATAAGCATATGTATTATTAAACTTAGAATAAAAATGCATATGCTTATTTTTATAAGAAAAATATGTATACCTATATTATATAAGTAATTGGTGTGAGGCTAGAAATACATTAAAATAAATGTGGCTTCCTATTAAAGAAAAATAACCTTTTCTTAACTTTAATATTTAGCATGAATTTAAGATTTTAGAGATATTTGTGTTAAATATGAGGAAAGAGTTATTTGGAGAAAAGGGAACATTTAGCCCCCCAAAATTATTAAGCTAATAAAGCATTTTGTGTGTCAAAGAATTGATTAGCCTTCTCATACTTCTAACTTACTCTACCATATTTTGTGTCTAATAACACTAATAGTCAACAGTATCTTTACAGAAGGAGCTAGCCTCCTTAACTTCTCTTTCACCCCCATAACTATGTAATAATATACCCCAATGATGAATAATTATTGGGTTAATTTGTTTTTAATTCTTTATCATAGACTTTATAAGGTAAGTCCTAATCTATCACCGTGACTCCTTCCAGCCTACACTTTATCCTCATCACTATGCATTGTATAATCCGAACACAACCTAATGTTGATATTATGCTTAGGTTGTTGTTATTGTCAAAAATGTTCTTCTACCCTTCTTCATCTGAAAACATTTCTACTAATTTCTTAGGTCAGATTCAAATAGTGCTTCCTCATGGAGACATCCCTGCTATCTCTTCGTTTAGTTAGTTACCTGGACTCTGTTCTCTGGACATAGCTCTCCAATGCTTCTTTGTTATAGAATAAAGCAATTCTACAAATGTGCTTTTTTACCCTATATTTTACCTCCTTCCAAGCAGAAAGGTGCTTTTCTTCATATTTATATTTGTGGATTCTATTTCACAGTGTTACTATGGAATTAGGTATAAGATAACTAAAAATATACAGAAACCCAAACCAGACAAACTCTGTCGCTGCACAAACCACCTGCGTGTCCCAGCAGCCACACGTGTTGGCTCAGCAAGGACATTCTGCTCTCACTTTTTGTCACTGATGAAGACTTCATCTTCACATAGGCTTTCAAACTGCTGATGCAGGGAAAATAGGGGCTCTTGAAACCCATTTGTCATGACATTGATGAATAGCAATTAATGAGCTAGATCTGATTGTGAAGATTACATACTGAAATTACTTATTATTTCTGTTGTATATCATTAGTATACATAGCTATATGTTGTAGTCTACTATTCAGGAAGGGCATAGTAAGATTTGGAGAAAACAGCAAATAAATAAGGTAGCAAATAAAATGTAATTATAGGCAATAAGTGAAAAAGTAATCACTCTGATAATTCCAAATAAAAAACCTAACATTATAGTCCTGTGGATAAAAACAGTCTACTTCTAAAAAAATGCAAATGACTATAGTTTATTGAAAATAAGTGATGCCCTGGCTGGTGTAGCTCAGTGGATTGAGCACGGGCCTGTGAAGCAAAGGGTCGCTGGTTTGATTCCCAGTCAGGGCACATGCCTGGGTTGCAGGCCAGGTCCCCAGTGGGGGACACATGAGAGGCAACCACACATTGATGTTTCTCTCCTACTCTTTCTCCTTCTCTTCCCCTCTCTCTAAAACTAAATAAATAAAATATTTAAAAAAAGAAAATAAGTGAGATGCAAAACCTCAAAAGATTTTCCCCCATGATACAATATTAAAACAGTTTAGCAGTACTTCTCTAAAACTGAAGTCAGGTTTTAACACCGGAATGGGTGGTTACACAGTGACAGCAAAGGATTGGGAGAAGAAGCAAGACAAGAGAACCCTTTAGTTAAAATAGATACCTTTCAACAAGCACAACTATAAATATACAATACTTTACAGTTAAGTTTAATATTGGGCTTTAATCTTTGTATAGAGTATCATATTGTAGTCCTTTTAAGAAAGTATAGTAGCAAGCTTGTGGGGCAATATGAAATGGACTTTTATATGCAACACTTGGAACATTACCCCAGAAAGACACCTAACCCTAGTGACTTCATTCCTTAGACATAGCTACATGTTCCTAGTATACTAATATTCAATGGAGTTTTGAAGAACTTGGATGTCAAAAATATGATATGTACTTTTCTTTAATCTTATTCAAGCATCATGAATCAGACAGTGAATGCTGCAATATAGAACTTCTAAACTCAAATCTAAATTTTACTTCTTTTGATTTTGCCCTTTAAATAACTTTATCTCAGCAGTCAATTAATTTTATAGCAGTATTTTTCATCAATTTTTAATTTTCTTATTTTTTAATAGTCAGATAATATATATCTTTTATTTTTTACTTTAAATTATTTTATTGTTGTTCAATTACAGTTGTCTTCATTTTCTCCCCAACACTCCCTCGAACCCCAGTCAGACCCACCTCCTTACCTTGCTTCCACCCTCCCCCTTGGTTTTGTCCATGTGTCTTTTATAGTAGTTCCTGAAAACCCTTCTCTCCACTGTCCCCTCCCCACGCCCCTCTGGCTATTGTTAGATTGTTCTTAATATCAATGATTCTGATTATATTTTGTTTGCTTTTTTCTTCTATTGATTATGTTCCAGTTAAAGGTGAGATCATGTGGTATTTTTCCCTCACCAACTGGCTTATTTCACTTAGTACAATGCTCTCCAGTTCCATCCATGCTGTTGCAAAGGGCATATGCACCTTCTTTCTCTCTGCTGAGTAGAATTCCATTGCATAAACGTATACAGACTGGTACAGCCATTTTGGAAAACAGTATGGAATTTCCTCAGAAAACTAAAAATAGAACTGCCTTATGACCCAGCAATTCTGCTGCTGGGATTATACCCTAGCAGCCCTGAAACACCAATCCAAAAGGACCTATGCACCCCAATATTCATAGCAGCACAATTTACAATAGTCAAGTGCTGGAAGCAACCTAAGTGCCCATCAGCAAATGAGTGGATTAAAAAACTATAATTCTCTTATTTGTAAAGCTAACTTAATAAATATAAAATATAGTAAATAAAATATGGGAAAGACATTTACTAACAACAGTAAGCATTATATAGGCTCACACAATGTGGAGCTTCATTTGTTCCAAGGTTTGCAGATGGAAAAACTAGAGATTCAGGAGGTTTGAGGATGTAAATTCCACTTGAAGGTGAGCAGGCTGGAAACTCAGGCAGAGCTAATGTTTCTGTTAGAATTATAAAGCAGGAAGAAACAATCCCAGCTGAAGGAAGTCAGGCATAAACATTTCCCTCTTCCTGGTAGAAAGGTAAGCATTTTTGTTTTGTTTAGACCTTCAGCTGATGGATGAGGCCCACTCTCATTTGGAAGGGCGATCGGCATTACTCAGTCTCATTCAAATGCTAATCTCATCCAAAACACCCTCGCAGACCCGTTCAGAATAATGTTTCACCAACACCTTGGTGCTCTGTGGCCCAGCCAAGTTGACAAATGAGATTAAGCATCACAATTATGTAGTAATAAATTTAAAACATGCATATTAGCATATATGAATGTTTTCTTTTTCATTACAGAATAATACATAAACTTTAAAATATGAAACCATAGAGAAGAGCAAAGAACAAATTTTACATTAATCAATTGAGATATTGTACATAAGGAAAAGATACATACTATATATATTGTGGTTAATGAAAAAAGAAAGGATTTTTTAAAAGAATGCTTGGATTTGATGGGAATTTAAAGCATAAATGAGTAAGCAGCCCTAAGAAAAGGGTGGGCACTAGAGCAAGTTCAATGTCCACACCAAGAAGCAGCGGGTGATAGATGAACCTCTGGTTTATACCTCGTTTTCACGCTGTAGAGAAGAATGGATCCCCACCTAAAATTTGGCTCCAATATCACAAACCAAGCCATGAAGGCATGAACAGTTTTGCTGGTTCACACACAAAACATGAAGGCATGAAAAGTTTTACTACTTACATAACGTGGTCTCTGAGGATAGCAGGGCAAACCTAAACTGGTCTTAAAATAGATTAACGGTGCAAGGATGGGAGAAAGGTTTGATGTTTATACAGAGTTTTGTGGGTGAAACTGGACTGAGGTTCTTGTGCCAAGGAAGGGGAATGTGTAGTCTGAAACATCACCTATGTACAAGCTGAAAGGACCTAGGATTTCTTATAAACTTGTCTGGAAGTGAGGCAAAATGGAAGTGGGGGAGATGAGGCTTAAAGACTGTCAGCAGCCAAGTATCAAGAAAGTGTTTTCTACTGATTACATACTGTGTTTTATTAAATTGCCTGTGCGTACTCTTGGTACAATGTTCTTCAAAGAGATGAGCTTACTGGGATTGAAACTGACATGTTTTGCTACTGCACCATCGTCCTGTCGTTATGATCTGTATT
>PVKM010009191.1:0-37395 GCA_004027735.1 Carollia perspicillata | reverse complement strand
TGTAGGAGCACCCAAATACATGAAGAAAATCTTAGAGGACTTCAAGAAGGATATTGACAGCAACACAATTATAGTAGGGGATTTTAACACCCCACTGTCAAAAATGGACAGATCCTCCAAACAAAATATCAACAGAGATGTTGTGACATTGAACAAAGCCCTAGATGAAATGGACTTAACTCATATATATAGAGCCCTTCATCTCAAAGAAGCTAAATACACAATCTCTTCAAATGCACATGGAACATTTTCAAAGATAAGACCACATGATAGGACACAAAACAAATCTCAACAAATTCAAGAAAATTGAAATCATACCAAGCATTTTGTCCAACCAAAAGAGACTGAAACTAGAAACCAACCCCAAGGGAAAAAAAAAACAAACACTCAAAACCATGGAGTTTGAATAGCATGTTATTAAACAATCAATGGGTCAAGGATGAAATTCGAGAAGAAATCAAAAACTTTCTGGAAACAAATGAAAATGAACTCATAACAACTAAAAATTTATGGGACACAGCAAAGGCAGTTCTGAGAGAGAAGTTCATAGCAATACAGACCTACCTAAAAAAGATAGGAACATTTCAGACAAACAACCTAACCCTACGCCTACAAGAATTCAAGGAACAACAACAAAGACAGCCCAGAGCTAGTAGAAGGAAGGAAATAACCAAGATCAGAGCAGAATTAAATGATATAGAGACGAAAAGCACAATTCTTAGGATTAATGAATCAAGGAGCTGGTTCTTTGAAAAGATAAATAAAATCAGCAAGCCTTTAAGCAGGCTCATCAAGAAAAAAAGAGAGAGGACCCAAATAAACACAATCAGAAATGAAAGAGGAGAGATTACAACTGACACCACAGAAATACAAAGGATTGTAAGAAATTACTATGAGGAGCTGTATGCCAAGAAATTGGAAAACCTAGGTGAAATGGGCAAGTTTCTAGAAAAATATAATCTTCCAAAACTCAGTAAAGAAAAAGCAGAAAGCCTGAACAGACCAATAACTGCAGACGAAATTGAAACAGTAATCAACAAACTACTGACACACAAAAGCCCTGGACCAGATGGTTTCACAGGAGAATTCTACAAAACATTTAAGGAAGAGCTAACCCCTATCCTTCACAGAGTATTCGAAAAAATTCAAAAGGATGGAAGACTCCCAAACTCTTTTTATGAAGCCAATATCATCCTAATCCCAAAACCAGATAAAGACACAACAAAGAAAGAAAACTTCAGGCCAATATCGCTGATGAGCATAGACGCTAAAATCCTCAACAAAATATTGGCAACCACATCCAACAATACATTAAAAAGATCATACACCATGACCAAGTGGGATTCATCCCAGGGATGCAAGGATGGTTCAACATTCGCAAATTAGTAAATGTAATACACTACATAAACAAAAACAAAGACAAAAAACACATGACCATATCAACAGATGCAGAAAAAGCATTTGATAAGGTACAGCACCCATTTTTATGATAAAAACCACTGAGCAAAGTGGGAATAGAGGGAGGATTTCTCAACATAATGAAGGCCATATATGAGAGACCTACAGCCAATATCATACTCAAAGGGCAAAAACTAAAAGCTTTTCCACTAAGATCAGGAACAAGACAAGGGTGTTCACTTTCACCACTTCTATTCCAAATAATATTAGAAGCTCTAGCCACAGCAATCAGACAAAAAAAAGGAAATAAAAGGCATCCAAATCAGAAAAGAGGAAACAAAACTGTCATTTGCAGATGACATGATAGTGTACATAGAAAATCCTGTAGACTCTACCCAAAAACTGCTTGACCTAATAAATGAATTTGGCAAAACAGGAAAATACAAAGTCAATATCCAGAAATCAAAGGCATTTTTATATAGCAATAATGAAACAGCAGAAGCAGAAATCAAGAAAAAAATCCCATTTGATATAGCAAAAAGAAAAATAAAATACCTAGGAATAAACCTAACCAAAGACGTAACAGACCTGTATGGAGAAAATTAACAACACTGAAGAAAGAAATCAAGGAAGACACAAAAAAATGGAACATATACTGTGTTCATGGATTGGAAGAATTAACATTATCAAAATGTCCATACTTCCCAAAGCAATTTACAGATTCAATGCAATACCTACTAAAGTACCAATGGCATATTTCACAGACATAGAGCAAACACTTCAAAACCATAAATGACCCCGAATAGCTGCTGCACTTTTGAAAAAGAAAAGCAAAGTAGGAGGGATCACAATACCTGATATCAAACTGTATTACAAGGCTACTGTAATCAAAACACCTGGTAATGGCATAAAAACAGACACATGGACAAGTGGAACAGAATAGAGAACGCAGAAATAAACCCAAGTCTCTATGGTCAATTAATATTTGATAAAGGGAGCAGCAACATAAAATGGAACAAAGATAGCCTCTTCAACAAATGGTGTTGGGAGAACTGGACAGCTACATGCAAAAAAATGAAACTCGATCACCAACTTACACCATACACAAAAATAAATTCAAGATGGATAAAAGACTTAAATATAAGCCAGAACACCATTAAAGTCATAGAGGAAACATAGGCAGGAAAATCTCAGATGATTCACGCAGCAACGTTTTTATTGATTTGTCCCCAGAGCAAGGGATATAAAGGAAAAAATAAACAAATGGGATCTCATCAAAATAAAAAACGTCTGCATGGCCAAAGAAAACAGCATTAAAATAAAAAGAGAACCAACCATATGGGGAAACATATTTGCCAATGATACTTCAGACAAAGGTTTAATCTCCAAAATATATAAAGAACTTGCATGAATCCATTCCAAGAAGACAAGCAATCCAATTTAAAAAATGGTCAAAGGACTTGAATAGACGCTTCTCCAAAGAGCACATACAGAGGATCCAGAAACACATGAAAAGATGCTCAATTTCGCTAGCTATCAGAGAGATGCATATTAAAACCACAATGAGATACCACTTTACACCTGTCAGAATGGCCATCATAAACAAAGCAACAAACAAGTGTTGGAGAGGATGTGGATAAAAGGGGACCCTAGTACACTGTTGGTGGGATTGCAGACTGGTACAACCACTATGGAAAACAGTATGGAATTTTCTCAGAAAACTAAAAATGGACGTGCCTTTGGACCCGGCAATTCTACTGCTAGGATTATACCCTAAGAACCCAGAAACACCAATCCAAAAGAACCTATGCACCCCAATGTTCATAGCAGCACAATTTACAATAGCCAAGTGCTAGAAGCAACCTAGGTGCCCGTCAGTAAATGAATGGATCATAAAACTATGGTACATGTACACAATGGAATTCTATGCAGCAGAAAGAAAGAAGGAGCTCCTACCCTATGCAACAGCATGGATGGAACTGGAAAGCATTATGCCAAGTGAAATAAGCCAGGTGGTGAAGGACAAATACCATATGATCTCATCTTTAACAGGAACCTAAACAACAAGACAAACAAGCAAGCAAAATATAACCAAAGACATTGAAATAGAAAACAGGCTGAGAGTCACCAGAAGGGAGAGGGGAAGGAATTTCTGGGGAAAAGGGGAAGGGGTCACAGGAACACATATAAAGGACACATGAACAAAAACTAAGGGGGTGGAAATGGGAGGGAGGTGGGGAGCACTGGGAGGGGTGGAATGGGATGGGAGTAAAAGACAGAAAACTGTACTTGAACATCAACTAAAATTTAAAAAAAGAAAAGAAAAAGAATATTAAAAAAGAGAAAAAAACATAATGTACCAAAAAATTACTAAAGAGAAGCAGAGAAATGAGTCAATAGCTAAAGCTGAATATGATGTTAAGGGAGAAATTTTTCTTTTCTTTTTTTTTTAAGAGAAGCTACTAAAGCAAGTCTATGATGGTGGGAATTAACCAATGTAAAGGGGAGAAACTAATATATCTGGTGAACAGGAACCAGGGATGGACCCAATGCATGCATACAGTGCAGTATATTCAGAAGGGCCCCTCTGTTCTGTCTTCGATGACCTGCAGTTGCTGTCTCTAAATTCTAACTTTATCTTTGAATTTGTTTGTAAGTGAGGTATAATTGGACAGTGGCTCATGCCCCAGAGGCTGGAGCCTGGGCTCCCACACTGCGGACTCCCTAGGAAGGGGTCTAAGTTGGTTGCATCTGGTGCCTCCCTCACCCATCCCACCCTGTATCTGTGGCATGGGTCTGGGTGCTGATGCAGGGATGATTGGGGGTGAGCACCCTTGTGACATCCCCAGATGGGGCATGGTGGTGGCTCTCATTGCCCCAAGATGGCAGTTCAGTGGGTGGCTAGATAGCAACTATCTTTTGGGTTCTCACCTTCCCATCTAGATACTGAGTATGTCATGGAGTTCCATTTGGAAGCAAATGATGTGGAGGTGTTCTCACCACCCAGTAACATTCTAGTTAGGGATGGTGACAGAGATATCCAACAACCATAATGCATTTTATCTTCAGATCAGTCTGCGATTTAAACATGGAAGGACTGAGGCCTAGGACAATTAAGCCACTGACCTGAAATCAGATAGCCACATGTTAGATCCTGAATCTTGTTATATAAGATATACCTCCTTTATGCCAGTTACAGATATTCTCCCAGGATGGCCAACTAGAATGAATTTATAAAATTGAATACATGTAAGGGATTGCTTCTCAGTAAGAATACATCAAACACTCATTATGTGCCTACCTTTGAGTTCCAGTCTCAGAAAGCTGATTCATTTCATTTCACAGGGACAGTCATCTCCACTGTGATGTAACTCACAGGCATGTCCCTTAGACCACATGTTACTGAAGTGTTAGGGTTTCTCTATATAACACTTTTTTCTCCCCTGGAGTTACACACTTCATCACTGCTCCTGAGCTTTGCTTGGCTTCCTCTGTTCATTTTTATTTCAAGGGCAATTTCAGTGACCTTCATTCATGTCTTTCACAATTCATTTTACCATCATCATCATCATCATCATCATCATCATCATCAGTCCCTGCTCAACTATTTTTAGATCAACCTAATTTGTATGATACCTTATGTGGGAATTTTGATTTACTTTGATAAAATATTGACATTATTGGCACTTTGATAACTTCATTTTCTGTCCAGGGTATACCATACCAGGAAAAATGTTCTAAACTAAGACTTTATTGAAGCATTAAAAAGAATTTTTGCTTAAGTCTTATGCTCCTAATTGATAACTAGAATTGGTTTGTTTGCTTTCTTCAGTGGGTTTCTACTAAAGACTATGGTCTTAATATTTGCTTTTGGGGGGTTATCTCACATAAAGATAGATGAACTTTACTGTAGCTGTTCTTAAGAAATGTGCATTTAAATATATATTTAAAAGCAAGTTTTTAATTACAAAAGTAGTACAACTAGTCATGCTCCTTCTCCCACTTTCTCAAAAGAAAAAAAAAAGCTATCTTTACCCCATGCGGTGGTTTATATTCCAGAATGAGGGTCCCTTAACCAGGAAGACCTGACACACTGAGGGCAGAGGTGCCTGATGGAAAATGGGGACAACCAGGTAAATGAAAGCATACGGGCTGCTCAGCCCTCTTTTCCCATTTGGCTCCATTGACACTGACAGCTGGGGCCTCACCCTCCAGACAGGGTGATAGAGTTTCTTCTGTACATTTTGACCAAACCAATAAGGAGGATCTGAAGTTGTTAACATCAGAGTTTTCAATCCAACATCCTAGCTACAGATCTCTAGAGTGAAGCTTACTGTTGACAAGATGCACCCACATGCACAGAACTTCCAAATGGGAGTTTAGGTGTACAAGCAAAAGACAAACTTGTTTTTTAATAGAAAAATATAGGAAACAAAGAAAGCAACATGCAAAGAGCAAAAATCAGCATGAGGGAAAAATTGTAGTATGAGTGGAAAAATTCAAAGGTGTGGAAGGTAAATTTAAGGAGGTTTCTCAGAATAATCAATCAGTAAACAGACATAGGTAGAAAATAGGAGGGTAAATACAAGAAAACTTAAGAGCCAGCCTAAGAGATCTAATTCTAAATACTAGGAGGTGCAGAAATAGAGAAAGAGAAAATAAAAAGGAGGAAACCATCACTACATAGTTCAAGGGAAAATGAAAAGCCCAGAATTTAAGGACACAAGTTTTCAGACCGAATAAGCCTATTCAGACCTAGTACAATGAATAAAATAAGCCCATATCATTGCGATATTTCAAAATGTTCAACACAAACATGCAATCCTGCAAGGTTTCAGAGAAGAAAACTGTTACATCAAAGGGTCTAGCACTCAAGTAGCTTTAGACTTCTTCACAGCAACACGAAAAGCTAGAAATTAAAGGAGACCAGTGCCTCAAAATTCTGAAGGAAAATAATTCCCAACCTGGAACTCAATAGTCAGCTAAACTTTCAATTGAATATGAGTAAATAAAAACATTGTTCATAATTGCAAGGCTTCCAAAATTTATCTCCTGGGCAATCTTTCTTACGTAGCTGTTGCAGGATGTATACCACAAAAACAAGGGAGGAAAATAAGAAAAAAGGAGCCAGTGCATGCAATCAGCAGGGAATCCAGGATGAAAAAGGAGTGAAGGAAATTCCTGGAATGATGATTAAGAGAGCCCCAGGATGACAGCTGTAAAGCAGGAAAGATAAACAGTCCAGATTGGATTAGGTCAGAGGGCTGTGGCACAGAAATATTCAAGAAGACGACAATGTGACTGATGTGTTTGGATATGTTGAGAGGGAATTTAGACAACTAGAGAAAATATGAGAGTGAGTTAGGAAAAAGGGCATAGAAAAAGAAGCTCATGTATAAACAAGACGTTATCAACAACAGGAAAACTAAAATATTGTGCAAGAAAAAGAAACTAATCACAGTGAACCACTCAGGTGCACATACTATTTCCATACTCATACTAATGAGAATATTGATCTAACTGAAATTAGTGTATCAGATAACCTATATTGGGGTGAGAACAAATGACCAGGAAAGTAAGCTAAATCCTCTCCTTCCATCTTGGCAATTCAATAAGTAATATCTAAAATTGAAAAGAAACAACAACACAATTATATTATTTAGAAGATATGGTGGAAACTACCAAGTTTATTAGCTAAAAAAGGTAAAAGTGTTAGTTTCTTGACTTGGAGAGATTGGAAAGTGAGACAGGCGGATCACAGAATTAATATCAGTGCTTTACAATACACCTTTTAGAATTATTTGACTCTTTAAACTGTATATAAGTGTAGATATAGATATATAACTTTATAAAAATAACATTAAAAGGACAGAAAAATTAATCAAAATATTAATCATGAGCCCTGGCTGGTGTGGCTCAGTGGATTGAGGGCCGGACTGTGAACGGGAGGGTTGCTGGTTCGATTCCCAGTCGGGGCACAGGCTTGGGTTGCAGGCCAGACTTCCACCCCCAGTAGGGGGTGCTCAAGAGGTGGCCACACATTGATGTTTCTCTCCTCTTTCTCCCTCCCTTCCCCCTCTCTAAAAATAAATAAATAAAATATTTAAAAATATATTAATCATGATTATCTTTCAATGACTTTGTTTTTTACATTTTTGTATTTTTTGTATATCAAAAGTATATTAGTTTTATATAAAAATAATCTTAATTTGAACAAGAAATTGAAACTCTGGAAGGTCAGAGAAATTTCCTAATTTTATTTATTTTGTAAATAGTAGAGTTAGGGTTCTAATGCAATTTTGCCTGACACAAATAATTTTTATCTTTTATCAAAGCATTCTATCTTAGTAAAAAACCAAGAAGCAAAATTTTCATGTCACAATATTCTTTCCCTTCTCTGAGGGTCCAGAGAACCTTTCTACACCAAATATTAACACTCTATTCTTTTTATTTGTCTACTTATTTGCTGTATACCTATTTATTTATACTCATATAATTCCAGAAAAATACAAAGACTGGATTCCAAAGATATACACTATAGAAAAATAGAACAAATAAAAATGAGGTATGGCGTATTTGATTACCCAGGTTTCATGTTCTCACAAACACTGCTGAATGAGTCACACTCAGTTTTCTGAGGATGTGACTTAGTCCCAAGCTCCTTTTGTTTTCTCATCAGTGCCTGGGAGAGTCCTGGGTACACAGATGCTCAATGAATATTTGTTGGCTTAACTTGCTAGCAAAGATATGGCTTCTGCAAAAGTGGTTTTAGCTTCTTTCCTCTCTTACTGTGACTGTCTTAAAAGGGTATAAGCAAGCTTTTCTTTATAATGGCCTCCATTTGGGAATGTAGTATGATAACCAAACATTCATCTTATTAGTGGGAAACTGTAAAATTCACCAGAAGAACTGTATTTTTAATTAAAGTTCATTTTTTTCTGTTCTTTTTCTCCCTTTTTTAGCAAACTTTTCTATAAGGGTCCAGGTAGTAAATATTTCAGTCTTTGTTGAGTATTCTTTATTATTAATTTTTTATACTCCCTTAAAATGATATTGTTTTGTTTTTGTTACTATGTGAGTCATCGGCCTAAAATATTATTTGGCTGAACATTTGGCACAATGATGTTGGGACTTTAAACAGGACACATTGCCAAGAATATCACCCCCCACCAAAGGCAGACACTTGGCAAATCATGCAATGACCATTCTTACAAGAGGGCAAAGTGACATGATAGAAGAGGCGTGATTCTGTCTTCATTCCAATGAGGTATATGGAAGATTGTCTTTTAATGTTGGTTCCTTTTTGTTGCATAGTGTGATACACTGATTTCTGTTCATTGACGATGCAGTGCTGACAGAGCAAATGCCCTCTGACTCCTGTTGTTAATCATCCTGCAGTTCCTGGGAGTTTTCATCCATGTCCTCACTTAGGACAGTTGGTCGTTGTGAAGCTGATGGGGCAGTTCTCAATGCTTCTGAGCTCAGAAAAGGGCAGCTAAGTAAGGCAGCTCTGTTGGTAGAAATGTATCAGTAACATGGCACCTAACCTTTATCCTTTTCACCCAAGCATAAAAAGGCTTCAAAAGAGATGTGGTTCATGAAATGGATTACCATATTTTGCCATGTATAAAATGCTCCCATATATAATGTGTACCCATGTTTTTGGCCCAAACTTTCAGGAAAAAAATCTTCCATTTTAATTTTTAATTTATTTATATTTAGAAACAAAATTGATTATTGTATCCCTTGGTATTATTTTGCATATGGATATCATTATTGCTTTCTAGAGTTACACTTTTCATATATATGCATCAATTAAAAAATTAAAACATTTATATAGATACAGAATTAGCACAACCTATGTATAATGCACATCCTTATTTTTCCCTCAAAAATTTGGGCAAAAAGTGCACATTATACACAGCAAAATATGGTAATATCACACTGGAACTCCATGCTTTCTACATATCTGTTGTATGTAGGTGTAGAGATTCTAGGGCTCTAGCAGAGAAATCACAGTGAGTTATTGGATTTACTCAAGATAAAATCTTGGACTTGCAAATAAATCCTGGTCAGTTTTTTTCAACACTTGCATGATATATAATATATAACTCAGGCTCATGGAATGAGTATGAGAAAATAATTAGTTGGGTATGCCAGTTCGAAACTCAAGAGAAAACTTACAAAGATGTTTTTAAATTATTTTGACCATAACCCACAGTAAGATATAATCCCCAAATTATATCATGATCCAGTCCATACCTAGCTATATACATATATACTATTGTACATTTGAAGCATTCTGATATTTTCAATGTATTCTATTCTATTTAAATCTGTAATGCTTCTCAGTACTGCTAACTTATTTTCTGACTCATTAGTGGTTCTTGACTCAGTTTGAAAAACAATTCCTCAGAAAACTCAAATGCTCACACTGCTTATTATATGTATAAGATGCAATTGTTTGGGGGTTCTTGCGCATCAGACACCTTAGTCTGATTTATTTGCTGAGAACCAACCACATGTAAATCCTGAGCTAGGCTCTATGGAAAATAAATACAAAGAGGAATTGTCTGAATTGCCAGGGAAACCAGGATGAGCAAAATGGCATGTTATTTCTGCCCTCATAGAACTTAAGTTCTAATTTATGAAAGAAATACAGGACACAGGTAGTTTGGAAGATAAGTCATTCACTTGACTATGTTAAATAAGAAAACAACTTCATTAACACTTTCTGAGTAAAAGTGTTTTATCTAGGAGATCATTCTCATTTTTATGGACGAGAAAATGGAGACTGAGAGAGTCTGTCATTACCACAAGTCACAGCATTATTTTGAGTCTAAATCCAGGATCATTTGTAATATACATACTGCCTCACATGATTAAATGGCATTTGTGCTAGACTTACAGTGATTTGGGAGTTCAGAAAAGGAAGCGATGGCTAAGTCTGTCAATGTAAGAAACGTCCAAACCTGTAGAGAATTTTTATGAGTTTATTTGAGCCAAACTGACAATGGTTGCTGGGAAGCAAAATCTCAAAGGATTGAGAGGATGCTCCAGAAAATGGCAGTTTTACTGCACATTTTATACAGTACAATCCAAGGAGAAGACACAGGGGGTTCCATGAAATTCACTGGGCAGGAGAAAGAAAAGTGGGGAAATCTGTGAGATTGAAACAGAGAGACAAAAACTTCTTTTATGAAGTGGGTAGAGGATAGTTAACAATTAATATGTACAGCCCACAGAGATGGCATGTGGAGGAAGAAGATGACAGTGAGGAGCTCTGTGCATTGGTGCAGTGACTATGCCTGAGGGGTCTGGAAAAGGGGATGACTGACATCCCAAAGTTATATTGTCATAGATGCAAAAACACCATGGACAGACTCAGTTAAAGTAAAGACTGACCTTTGTCAGGGAAGATTCTAGCCATTCTAGCTGAGGACACAACTCACTTTTAGTTAGATGGTTTTGATTTCAGAGCAGCCTACGTGGTTATGTTAGGTCTCTGAGGTTCCCTGAACTTGTCAGGTTTAGGATGTGGCCCTCTTTTCATTCACAAGTCATGTAATGAAAATACTTTGACCTTCGGAAAGCTTGGAAAAACCTTAGAGGTCACTTTACTCATTTCTCTTTTCTTCAGGAAGAGCTAATCTAATTATTCTTTTTTAAAAAGAGAGACACAAAATATATCTTTTAAAGAGAAGAGTGGTACCTTTCAGTGTTTCCCAACCTTTTCTGAATAAGCTCTTATAAGCAATCATTTGGAGTTTTACTTGTCTAAATTCTTATTTCAAAAACCAGGAAATAAATGGAACATTTTCTCAAAATCATTGAGGCAAAAAACTGAAGACTGTCAGCTAAGAGAATCTATATTTCGCACCTCTCATAACCCAGCACTTCATGATCACTAACCCACGCCACCTACAAACACCTACTGCTTCTGCCTCCTTGCAGCCGAAGTGTTAAAATGGCAGATGAGAAAGACCATCTCGACTTCATATGCCCTTCAGGAGACCTCTGCACACATGTTCATGCTAATCTCTTAGATAGGACCTTGGGGATCAGCTCATTCTATGAACTTATAAGTGTCCTAGTGTCTTGCTTGGGAAAATTGAATTATTCATGTCAAAAGAGTGGGTGTAAGGAGAAGACATTTCAAGTGCTGATCCTTAGTACAGCCAGATCCACAGAGGACCAGAACTCCCCGTAATTGTCTGTGTTCAGAGACGCTGCCCCTGACCTTGCCACCTATTGAAATCCCCTTACATGCTCTTAGAGCCTCACAACTTTATCCTTAACATTCATCAGGAGTTTTAATTGTCCACTACTTTTGTGACTGTTTAATTCTTACAGGTTTCTTTCCAGATGGAGCGCTCCCTAGACTATAGGCTCCATACAGGCAGAGATGAGATTCCTACTCTGTTATTACTGCACCCTCAGTGCTAAGCACTGTGATTAAGCCATAATATAATATTAGGTTCAAGAAGCATTTATTGGATGAATGAATGGGCATTTTATAGTAATCTGGAACACTGTTTTAAACCAGGTCCTTCAGTTTAGTCCAGTCTTTACTTATTATTTGTTAGCTGCTAAAGGACAACTGATAACCACTCACAATGTTCTTCTGTTTGTCTTACAGTCAACTTTGACCACTTTGAAATTCTGCGAGCCATTGGGAAAGGCAGTTTTGGGAAGGTGAGAATCCAAATGATTAACCACCAGTAGGGTTAGGTAGCTTAGGGAAGAAAGACTTCAATGTTTGGGTTACTGAGTTACCTGGCCCACAAGGAATGATACTTCAGGGATGTTTTTATTATGGATTTTTACAAAATCATCACCACAGTTTGAGGAAGACATGAGACAGACAGCTACCGTATTTTGCCATGTACAACGCACACTATTTTTGCCCGAATTTTTGAGGGAAAAGTAAGGATGAGCATTATACATGGGTAATACCTGAAATACCTTGTATCTGTTCTTGTGTTTCGTAATTATTTGTTACACAAATTTCTTGTACCATAATGTTAAAAATGCTAAAATTCCTTTATAATACAGAAACAAGTATTTAAATATAAATAGATAAATAAATAAAAAGAATAATTGAATTAAAAAATTAAAACAAAAGCTTTTTTCCTCAAAGTTTAGGCCAAAAACATGGGTGTGCATTATACACAACAAAATATGGTACATAATGAACATCTGAGAACTATCTCAAAGTCACATTTGTGTACTCTCACTGGAATTTAAGACTTCTTCTCTACTCTAATGGAGAGAGTGAGATTTCAGAATCATGTTCAAATTGTTACCAGTACACTCAGTAACAGGTATCTGGTCAATATAAGCATTAAATCTTTTCATGTGGGAAAGTTGTCACCTGATTTCTGTTTTTCCCAAGTTGGATCATGTTTTTATTTTTAAAAACTTATCATGAAAAAGATATATATCCACTTTAACTTTTCATAAGAAACTTCAAGATTCAAATCCTGATTATTAGTTTCTTAGTGGAGATATATCTTATTAATACTTAGTATTTCATATTTTGTGAGAAGGATGAGTTTGTATTTTAAAATTATTTTCTGTCTACATTATCAGACATTATATAAACCTCTACACAATTTTTTAAAAATATGGACATTGTGTTTCATGTTATCCCAGTGCTAGTTAGTAACATCATTTATGGTTGTAAACAAGAATTCTTTGCACAATGTCATTCAGCTTGACAGTTTAGTGCATTCATTTAAGTCACTCAAAGCAGAATAAAGATGTCATTTGCTAGGGGAAGATTCCTGACAAAGGAGCAGTTATTTTTGCTAAAATGCTGTTTAAAAAATAAAATCCTCCAAGCAAAACCAGGCAAACTTGTTTGAGAAAGCAGAGATTTAGGAATTGACCTGGTGCAGCAGAAGGAAATGAAGTTTTTCAGTCTGAAATTAGAACTAAGTAGCAACTTTAGCATCAGAGAATTTGCAAGAGATAAGGCCTGTAAGCCCGAATGAAGAACTAGTCTTGTACTGTCGCTCATTACTATGATCTGTCCTCTTCCTAACCACTTTCTCACTCTAATTTCCCCCGTTAGGTCTGCATTGTTCAGAAGAATGATACCAAGAAGATGTATGCGATGAAATACATGAACAAACAGAAGTGTGTAGAGCGCAATGAAGTGAGAAATGTCTTCAAGGAACTCCAGATCATGCAGGGTCTGGAGCATCCTTTCCTGGTTAATTTGTGGTAGGTAGATTTATTGCTTCTCTGAATGGAGACACTGCCCCCTCCACCCCCAATACTGTGACATAAACAACCTGTCTTGATTTCTAGGTATGTATTTGCAAAGTCCTTATTAGGATTTTCCTCAAGGACTTTTATTCTCCTTAGTGTCTTTATAGTTGTTCTGTTGTCACCAATAACTACTGCTTGTCTGATTGTCATGGTTTCTCTTGCCCTTGAGGTCAAATTATATTTTATTTCATTTTTTAAAATATTTGTTTATTTTTTAGAGAGAGAGGATGGGAGGGACAGAAACATCAATGTGAGAAACGTTGATCAGTTGCCTCTTATATTCACCCCAACCAGGGATCGAACCCACAACCTAGGCATGTGCTCTGACTGGGAATCCAACTGGCGACTTTTTGCTTTGCAAGATGACACCCAACCGATTGAGCCACCCTGGTCAGAGCCAGTTTTTATTTTGTAAAACATTGTAATTAAATAGGTTGAGGGAATGAGTTCAGATGTCTTCTTACTCATTAGATACCTTTTCCCCATTAACTGTGGGGCAGAGACTTTGGGGAAAAAGAATGACGTCACTGGCTAACATAATGTTGATCGTCAGAATTTGCACAGAGCTCTTTCTCCTTTTAATGATTGGCACCAAAATGCGTTTCCCTGTAGCAAGCTTCTTAAGCAGCTAGTGATCTTCCTGAGGGTTGGAAAAAGACAGGTGCTGTCTTTCTCACCAAATGGCTTTTTAAAGATTTTATTTATTTGCTTTTAGAGAGAGGGAAAGGGAGGGAGAGAAACATCAATGTGCAAGAGACACATGAATCAATTGTCTCTTGCACGGCCCCCAGCTGGGAAACCAGCCTGCAACCCAGGCATGTGCCCTGAGTGGGAATCGAACTGGTGATTTCTTGGTTCTCAGGCCAGCGCTCAATCCACTGAGCCAACACCAGCCAGAGCACCAAACAGGTTTTAACAGAACTGGAGCTAATTATGTGATCTGCTCTCAAGGCCATGATCATAATCCAAGGCTTAGAAGACGAAGTTTACATTGTTTATTACTTCCTACTCTTTTGTTCTGTGTCTCATTTTGCTTTCCATTTTAATGTAGCCATTATGTTAAGAGCCAATCCTTAAAGCTAATTCAGTATGACTGTTATTTAAATATGCATACCAAGCAGTGCTTACTAGCCAAGGCAAGAAAAAAGGTCTTTATTCAGAGAATACTAATGGTAGAGTAATTGAGTCGCTCTGTGTTTAGGGACATTCCTCTGGAGGAATCAGTGCATTAAACCTGTCTCCCTCCATCTTTAATTAACACACTTCACTTAATAGACAATTTGCTCAAATGCTATGCCGCTGTTGAAAAGAAGGTGGCTCTGTGTGACTTGGAAACGGGTCTGTTACATTTATGTACTACTGAGACATGGTAGAGTCTAATTTTGGCTCAGGCTCAGTGGATTGAATCAGTATTTAGAGTGGCCTATTCAAAATGCGGTCATGGAAAGAATGAAACAGAGGCAGCTCTTTCTTCCCCATCCTTAGCAATCATCAGATTGCCTTTTCTACCCTCTCTCTCCACCCTGCAAATGAGGAAGTGCTCGCACTGTACAGGCTTTTTGTTCAAAGTCACATTTTCCTTCTTCAAAAGTTCAACCAGCTCATTTTCTCTTTTTAAGATCAGGAACCATTCATAAAGACAGACTTAGTATTTTACCCTTTCTGCCTGTACCTCATTGCTGAGCAGGCAAGAGTGACTTCATTCTAGTCCCATTTCCCCCCCTACAGCATGGGTCTTATGAGACTTTAAGCTGACTCAAGTTTGCAGACTCTGCTGTTTGCTACATGATGTCATTCCAGATGACATTTTGTCCTCCATGTATGGCAACTTGGTGACCATAGGATGTTTGTCCTGTCCTTCCCATCTTGTACTGCATTTCACAGTGGAACATTGGGCAGCATCAATATTGACAGAGGAGAGAGAAGAGACACTTCACCTCTCACCCCATGATGCCAGCACCACATTCAGAACTGAACACTGGGAGAGGTACAGTTCCTGAAAGTGCAGGAGAAAACCCTCTGTCTTTCAAACTCTGAGCTAAAGATCTTCAGATTGCACATTAATTCCTTCTGATAAATGCTTTCTGCCTTAGTAAGTACAGCATGGTAAATGTAAACGACTCTTCCCACAACTATTAAGCATCTTGCAGTACTTATGGAGGTGTGTTTATAAGCAATCTTTATTGTTGTTAAGTCACATTGTTCTAAGATAGCGTTAGTGTGTGTGCCCATCACTGATCACCCAAAAGACGGATTCGAATGGTGCTTGGCCCCATGGCATAATGGGAAGTTGTGTGGTGGGGCAGGGGGAAATCTTCAACCCATTTTCAATAAAAGCTTATGTTTTGTCTTGTTTTGTTTTCCACACTCATTCTGCAAATCAAAGAAAAAAGATAAAATAATCCCTAGTATATTATGTGTGACTTAATCAATATTTGTGTCTTGGGTTTAATAGATTTATCTTTCAACCCCAAAGCTTCAGGAGCCA
The DNA here is from genome assembly GCA_004027735.1 of Carollia perspicillata. NCBI lineage: Eukaryota > Metazoa > Chordata > Mammalia > Chiroptera > Phyllostomidae > Carollia > Carollia perspicillata. The sequence continues at coordinate 21,233 of PVKM010009191.1, read as the reverse complement.
ATTTTCTTAAGTTATAAATATAATAGCAACAATGTTTTTGAATTCCTTTGTACCTTCTTGTGTACATTAGTTTACTGATATCCCATGTAGGCCTTGCGATATTTTAATAATCTTCCCATGGATGCTCAAAGTGTCCCTTACCGCAGGGGCTGTGTCCAGAAAACTCTGGGTTTCAGGGTTGAGGGAAAACACAAGTTGTTTCTCTTTGAAGCAGGTTTATTTTTTTTAAGTTAGTGTGTACATACACATAGGTATAAATGCATGCCTGTATGATATTTGAAAAAATTTCTGGTCATTACAGCAAACCAGAAAACGTAGAAAACTGCAATGAAAAATGAAATTATCACCCCTAAGATATTGGTGTGTACTTTCCAGTAAAATATCTGCATTTGGTTTTCTATTTTTTCACCATGGATTAGCCTCATTCATTTCTTCATTCATGTATATATTTACTGAGCATCACAGACAAGTTGTAATTAGGGTTGTCAGGTAAAATACAGGATGCACAATTCCATTTGAACTTCAGATAAATAAGCAATAATTTTTAGTGTATGTCCCAAGCATTGCACGGGACATATTTTAACCGAAAATCACTCATTATCTGAATTTCTAATTTAAGTGAGCATCTCAAATTTTTATTTGCTACATCTGGCAATGGAATTTTCACAGGGGTCCACATGGTGGGGAGGCACTGGTCAGCAGGGGCGAACGGAGCTCCTGATCTGCCTGACATTTCCATTACCCACGAGAGGGTGACTTAGTCAAATGGCACATGAATATATGAACTGTGAGAAGTGCATGAAGGGACTAAGCATCCAGAGGAGTGTGTGTGTGTTTTAAGGGGTTTCAGGAAAGGAACCTGAAACCATTAGTCTGGGAGTGGCAGTGTTCAGGGTGAAAAAACATTCTGATTAAAACTCAACCTCCCCGTCTCTCTGAACCTGGCCCCCTCAGAACAGAGTCCTTAGATGTAGGCCAGGTTATAAAGTGAAGGCTGCCTGTCAGGGCTGGCATCCAGGAAAAGTAAATAAAATCTTCCTGCGGGTGCCTCACTGGGGGCTGCTAACAAAGCCCTGGCAACCCACAGCCTGTAAACAAATGGGCCCCAGCCATGCCCAGCACAGCAGGTTCCCCAGGTGGCTTTTGTTAATTGAGATTAAGCCTGCAGCTGCACACAGCTCCTTGGGGCTCCACTTTCTTCTGAGCCCAGCTCTCTCTTTACCTGTTCCTCTTGTTCCTGTGAACAGAAAGGGTCCACATGTTGTTTCAGGGAATTAGGAGATGAGGTGGCTGGTTTTCAGAGGAAAGGACCATTTCTACTGTGAGTGTGAAAAGGGGTTCCTGCCTGATGGCTGAACAGAGCTGACAAAGTGGGCTCCCTGGCAGACGCCTCCATCAGCTTTGACTCAGGAAACAGGGTTTCCGCAGGGAATCACAGGCTAGGAGAACTCAGGGTAGGCTCAGAGGCACAGCATCAGTGATGATCGTGTATTCATCCAAACAGTCTTGGTTGATAGGGATTATTATTCCTACTTTACATTGAAGAAACAGAAGCTCAGAGAGGCTGATTAATTTTTCCAGAGTCACACAGCTAGGAATTGGCAGAGCCAGGACTTAGACCCGGGAATTCTGACATCAAAGCCTCTGTTCTTCTAATGATACTGTACCATCCTCTATAGACATCTTGTGAGACTCCCTTCCAAAATCTTGTGGAAGGAGAGCAAGTTTATTTTATTGTCTTTCACACCACAGGAATACAAAATCCATGAGGCAGGTGTGGTTGTGCTTTGTTCACTGCCTCATTCCCTAGCTCCTATAATAGTAAGTGCTCACTACGTATCTGTTGAATGAATGACTGATGGAATGAATGAATGAATGGAGTGAGTTAGTGGTGGGACCAGGCTTCTGGCTTCTGGTTTTTTGCTCTTTTCCCATCATGTCACTGTCACCTGCCGCACACTCACAAATATCCCTTCATTTAGTCACTCCCACTCCAAGATCTTTGCAGGCCCTGAGGTCAGAGAGACCTGAGTTTGAGTTCCTGCTTCACCACTTAGTAACTGTAAGTCGAGCAAGATACTGTGTGTCTGCTGCTTGGTTTCCAGTCTCAGAGATGTCCCACTTTGCTTTCTCCTGCCTCCCTAATCTACTACCCATGGATTCCATGTGACCCTCCTGACATCTCCTCCTTTGAACCGAATGTATAAAATAATCTGTAAAACTGCCATTCTCCAGAGCATTTTCTCAGTTCATTGAGATTTTTGCTTCCTGGCAATTTTCATCAGTTTGGCTCAAACAAACTCTTAAAAGGCTTTATTTCTTAGACTGGATGTTCTTTTGTTGACACACATTTCACTCTTTGTAATTAGGGTGTTTCTAGTTTGAGACTTTTGCAAATAGTTTTGCTATTGGCATTCTTCTTTGTGTCTTTTGGTGAACAAAAGTCCACATATTTGGGGGTGTAAACCTAGGAATAAGTCACTGGATCCTAGGATTAGTGGGAAAATTAGTGTCCAAATGAACTGTACTATTTTACATATACATCAGCAATGTATGAGAATTCAAATTGCTCTAAAATCTCACCAACATTTGGTACTGTCAGTTTCTTCACAGATAGGCATTCCTACAAATGTGTAATGGTTTCTCATTGTGGCTTTAGTTTGTATTTTCGGTGACTTATGAGTTTGGGCACATTTTTATATGTTTATTGGCCGTTTAGAATCCTCCTTTGAGAAGTGCCTGAGTCTTTTGTCCATCTTCCTGTTAGTTGCCTTTTATTCTCATTGACATGTAAGAGTTCTTTACACTATATTCTGCGTGCAGCCCTTTTGGATATAAATTATCTGTTCCATCTGTGACTTTCCTTTTTTAATCCATAATAGTACTTTATAAAACAGTCAAATAGCTTGTATTCAAGTATGGTATAATTTGTCAATCTTTTCCTTGATGGGTAGTGCTTTCTGTGTTCCTATTTAGGAAATTTTTGCCTACCAGTGTGAAATTATTCTATTCTGTTTGCTATTTTAACTTATACACTTGGACCTATAATTCAGGGTTAAGATTAATTTTTCCCCATGTATCTAATTAACCCAAAAGCATTCATCGAAGCGTTCGTCCTGTTCTTACAGCACACAATATCACATTCGTTGTTAGTCCAGTCGTGATAAATGGGTGGGTTTCTAGATTTTGTTCTCTGCATCTCCTTTATGTTTATCGCCCATATTTAACTGCTATCACTTGATCCTGGTACAGAACTCAGTCGCATACTTATCTTCCTTCTGAGTTCATTGTAATTGGCCCTATATAATTCCATATAAATTTCACAGTCAGCTTGTTAATATATATTTTAAAGCTGCTGGTATTTATATTGGGTTATATTGAAAATATACATTAATTCAAGGGTAATTATTTTATTTTTAAAAATTATTCTCCCAATTTATAAATTATATATAGATGTTTATCTCCTTGTATATTTAGACATTCTTTACTTTCTTTGGTTTCATTCTTTAATGTGGAAATGTAATATATCTTTCCTTACATTTATTCATTGTATTTAGTGTTTTTGATATGATTACAAACAGTAATTATTTATCAGAATTTTATCTCTAGTAGTTTGTTGCTTATATACCAAAATACAGTTGATTTTCAATACGGGTGGGGCAAAAGTAAATTCACAGTTGTATGTAAAACAGTTTATTCTTGTATTATTTATTAATTATTGTATGATTTGCCACATGAACAACTGTGAGCCCGCTTTTACCCCATTCTGCCTTGCCTTTGTGTCCAGCGACCTTGCTCAAATTCTCTTCTTAATTCTACTAGTTGGCCTATAGATTCTTTTGGATTTTCAATATTTACAGTTATGTCATCAGCTATTTATGCCAGTTTTAGTTCTTCCTTTCTAATCATCTTATTTTTTATTTTCACGTCTAGTGTACTTGCACTGAGAACAATATTAAATAAATGTGGATATCCTTGTCTGTCTGTCTGTATTTTACAGGGGAGGTTTCCAGAATTTCAAGATTTCATCTGATATTTGCTGTAGGCTCTTTTTAAGATAAGTCTATTTATTAAAGATTTTATTTATTTTTAGAGGAAGGGGAAAGGAGAGAGAGAAACATCAATGTGTCGTTGCCTCTCATGCACCCCCCACTAGGGACCTGGCCTGCAACCCAAGCATGTGCCCTGACTAGGAATCAAACAAGCAACCTTTTGGTTCACAGGCCAGCACTCAGTCCACAGAGCCACACCAGCCAAGCCTGCTGTAGGCTCTTTGTAGACATCCTTTATCATAATAAGGAAGTTCTCTTTCAGTCCTAGAGTGCTAGACTTTCTTTTTTAAAATTTAAAAGTATTAAATTTTATCAAATGCATTTTCTTTTATATTGATATCATTTCTATTGTGCGAAGTAGTAAATTCATTGATTTGCAAGTCTTAAAACAACTTTGATTTCTTAGACTCTAGCTGGTCGTGATCTATTAAAATAAATTCTAGTTGGTTGTGTTCTCTTATCCTTTTGTATATATATCACTGAATACTACAATATACATTTATCTTTTTACTTATATATTAAATTATTTTAAGTTGTTATTTTATTATATCATTTGAGAGGTGCATACACTAGGCTGAGTGCAGAGGGTATGAGTCCAGTAGAGAGGAGGGAATTGGGAGTGTAGGGCAGAAAGGAGATGGCCCGAGTGAGGTCCTGAAGCTGATGAGAAGGACATGGCTCAGAGCACAGGTAAACCAGCTGCCTTTGGTGGACATGGGGGCACTTCTTTCACTGGACTAGGAAGGAAGACAGAGAAGGCATGTATTTGTGAGTTGGTAGATTTGTTGGTGGGCAAGTGAAGTAGTTCTCATGCCATTGCCTCTATGACATGAATTCATCAGCTGAGAATGAGGAGTGTACACAGTATGTGAAATTTTAAGGAGAGAAGTGCTAGGTGATTGAAAGCATGACATTAATAGAGAATTAGAATGGGATTATCTAAGTATCTACTTGTGGTTGTGAATTTCAAGTGAATCCAATAAGCACTGTTTCATATTTTTCTCCTTTAAGTGCACCTAATAGATGCTATTTTTTGTTGCATTTTAAAGAAAATATGTGGGTTTAATCATGATTGGGGATTAATTGGGAAAGGAATCCTCACTATGACAAAGTTTAATGAGCTGAAAAGTACATTTTTAGGAAGCAGGCTAAAGAAGTAGATTGTTGGGGAAAACTTAAGGAAATCACACATATGTAAAGTCACTCTTTAAGACAGTTCATATTTTTTGAGGTATAATGCTGAGGTATTACCTGCATTATCTCATATGTCTTCATATACTTGCCTCATATATCTCCATATATTAATTTATCTCATGTATTTGCAGATATCATATGTCCCCTTACAAGGATGGGTAGCTAAAGATGAGAGGTTTTATTCCTTAACCAAATCATGAAACCAGAAAGTGACAGCAAATCTGGATTCCAAATCCCACTCTCTAAATTCTCTAAGATCCTCATTGTTAACTGATATTTTATTTTATTAACTTACATAGGAATCCTTACTTCCAAATCTCTAAAACCAAACTTTTAAAAATTAAATGCAAGTGCAAAATCAATGAAACAATTTAAGATCTATTTAAAAGTAAATGGCTGACATGTGATAATGCTTTAATGAAACAAAATCACCACTTATAACTTACTATACTCCAGTTTGAGAAAAATCATTCCACCTATTCCTGCCTCACTGGTAGCATTCTATTAATTGGATATCAGGAACAGAGATGGGTTGAAGAACAACATAAGATGAGCACAGAAGCAGGAATGATCAAAACCTTTCTGAAGATGCAATTGGTCTAGTTTGGCTATAAACACTAATCAGGTGAAGGGAAGTGGGGTTCATTAAAAGTGAAGAAGCAAGGAGGAGGGCATGAAGGACAAAACAAGAACTTCTGTAATTGGTAGCAGTGCTGGGAAATCCTCCCTCTGCCCTGAAGTTCTGAGACTGAGGTGGCAACTTGGTCAGTGAGTAAACTGCCTCTCTGACTGCAGAGGCAGAAGGTAGACCACAACTGGGGCCAGATGAACATTTTGCCTTTCCTCTTCATCCACTCTGGAGATGTGGCCAGTCAAAATGTGTGACTCGGCACATACTCAACCTCTCTCAGCCTGTGTGGTGCTGCCTAGACACTCTCAGAACCATAAGTGGCCATTTGTCATCCCATCGACAACCCTAACTCTCCCAAAATGGCCTGTCTCTCTGCAATCAGCCTGTGAGTCTTATGAAGCACAAAAAGTGTTAATTTCTAAAATGGACTTTTCTGAACTTCTGGTAAACACTATGGGTCAGAGTGTGATTTCATTGTTCCTCATTATCATCTGAGCTTGAGTCTTGGCTTTTCCTTTCATATGGGTATTGATATCTCTTGTTCCCCGTGGCCTGTTAACTGGCTTTTCTATTCTCTGAGGTAACACTCTCAAGAGATTCTGCAGAAAATAATCACAGCCAAATTTTCCCCTGAGAGGCTTCATAAGTGAGAGAGGGGACGGCGGGGAGAAAGAGAGGTAGAGAAACATTGATGAGTGAGAGATACATGGATAGGTTGCCTCTCACATGCCACCCACTAAGGACCTGGCCTGCAACACAGGCATGTGCTAACATGCCCAGAGCCAGTACAGATGAGCTGACAGGTCGCAAAATATCCTCCAGCGCTCTGGCCAGAGGAAGGTCAGGGCTGAAGGGAAACCAATGACTACATCAGAATGCCAGAAAAATAATTGGTAATCTGTTATATGTGTTTTTTTTAAGTCTCCCACAAATTTTTTCATTATGTAAATCATGGATTTTTATTCATTTTATTTGAGGCTATAGTTTATGGTCTGAATCAGGTAGTATGCGTAATACTTTCTCTGAGGCTTTCATGACCCCCACAACCAAAATTAGGTCTTTCTGAAAGTAAAAAAAAATTTAAATGAACAAAAATTAAAAAATAGGTTCTTCTGTGAGTGTTTATCATGGGCTTTTGCACCTCTCTCTTACCTTTAGTATGTGTTATAATTGCATATTTCCTTGTGTAAATGTGTGTTTTATTGGTTATAGGTGATTAGTTTCAGGAAAAGGGGAACCACACTCCTTGGTTTATTCCTTTACTCCAGCACCATGTACAAGTAAACAAATATACAATAAATATTTGTCAAATGGTCATTGAATAAACAAGTGCTCATTGTGGACCACCCTCGAGGGTGGGGGTTGCTGGTGGATACAGAGATGAGCAAAACACAAATTTCTCACATTGTTCATCAAATGAGGAATTCAGGCAAAAAATATTAATGGTCACGATGCAATATAACATAATGTAACCATCTGTATAGCTAGGTTTCTGGAGTGTTCTGTAACAGAGAAATGGCTGGTGCTGTGGAAGTGCAGAGAGAGAAACACAGAGGGGTAACATGTAATTTGTGTTTGACAAGAATAGGTCAGGAAAGCCCTAGCCTGGTAGGTCAGTTGGTTAGAGTGTCATCCTGATACACCAAGGTTGTGGGTTTGATCCCCAGTCAGGGCACAGACAAGAATCAACCATGAATGCAGAAATAAGTGGAACAACAAATTGATGTTTCTCTCTTACTTGCTCTCTTTTCATGTCTCTTTAAGAAATTAATAAATTGAAAAAATAGGTCAGGAATGACTAAAATACAGGAAAGATGAACTCTGACAAATGGTATCAATGTATAAAAAATTTCTTTTGTTTAAAATTTATGCAGAATTTTCTTCTGCTTATAGAGGAAGTTTTAATGAACATTTATCATAACTCTTACCTGGCAGTTCCCTCATCCATTCTACTCACTGTCAAAATGATCTACATAAACTCTAAATTATCCATTTTCATGGATTTTAGGTATATGAGTGTTTAACCTGTACATACACTCATGATGTGCAAGAGTGGAGGTCATCTGTGGGTTTTCATGGTGGCATTGAAGGTGTCTTTTTTCCTTGGAGAACTTCATAGGGCTACTTGTGAAACAAAGTGCTATGTAGGTTTCAAATGTTCTTACTGTACTACTGGGTTTTTCTGAAGTTAAAACCTTCTGGAAATTGGGCAACATACTCTAGAGAGAGGATGTAGGGAAATATGAGCCCTTGTATATTGCTGTTGAGAATCCAAAATGATACACCTTCTGTGGAGATTAATTTGGCAATACTGAGCAAGAATTGGATGTGGCTTTACCTTTTGTTTTAACAAATCTTTATCCTAGTGAATGCACTTCTAGGAATCTACACCAAAGTTATCCTGGTCAGAATGCAAAAAGACATTTGCTTCAAGATTTTCACTGTTATGCCATCAGTAATAGCAAAAGACTAGAAACAACCTGGACATCCTCCAGTGGGAAAGAGGCTGAGCATCATTATGAACTTAGCATGTGCTTCTCTCAGCTTACCTTTAGCTATGACAAATACCTTTATTTATTTCTATCTGTTCACTAAAAAACCCTAGTAAGAATAAGAACCAGATTGCAGCTGATATGCCAAACTCCCAGATAGTCTAGTAGAGGGAATATACAAGATAGGCAGGATTGTCTTTTCACATCAGAAAGTCATAGTTATCAAAACCTCCTACGGTCATTTCAAAGTAACATATGATCCAACTTAACTATGTTTCTCTTGGTCAAAGAACAGACATAAACTGAATGTCAATAAGGGTAATAATATCAAACCCATGATTTCATTATTTGAAAAAAATTGCTGATTTTTTTGGAGGACTCTAGGAAACCAACACATCATTTTGAAAGTGGCAAATAAAGACTTAAATTTGTTTTACCTTTCCTAATAGGAACTGTACCTGAGAGTAACCAAATGATTGATGAAAGCCAATTTTTCTTTATAAAAGTCTTCCAGCTAAAATATAAAGGAAAAGTGATAGAAATGAAATCTCACAATCCCTAAGGAATGTTTGCATCTAAGCATTCAAATGATTAATGGCTGATAATACCGTGAAAAGATACCCTTATTAATTCTATGCCTCCTGATCAGAGAACACACACTATGTATACATCTATGAAGTAGTCTTTCCACCAAAAAATCAAACTTGAATCTGAACAGGTCTCAAGTTGTGGAACCCACAGAAAGACATGACACAAATGCAATCAGTGAAATTCAGATTGTAGAAATGCTACAGAAAAAAATGATTTGGTTTCTTTAACAAAAAATTACTAGGAATGAAAGGAGAGCTGGTCAAGTAAGCTAAAGAATTTTTATAAAAAAGATTTTTAAGGCACATAAACCAAAGGTAATATATGAATCTTATTTGAATTCATTTAGATGACCCAAATATCCTATACATTTTTTAAAGGAAGATTTGAAGAACAATCAGGGAAATATGAACATTGTGTATTGATGAAAAGTACTAGATAATTTGTATAGATTAGAAGCTAACTGATCTGTGTTAGTTCCTTTCCTGATAAGACAACATATATTATTCTTATTCTTTTTTTATTAAAATACATTTGACACATAACATTGCACAAATGTAAGGTATACAATGTTAACTTGACACACACACAGTAAGATGGTTGCCATTGTAGTGATGATGGGCACCTCTATCATGTTATATAATCATCTTTTCATTTTAGTGCTTAAAATCCTTAAACTCTAGTCTCTCAGACAGTTTGATGATTATAATGAAATATTGTCTATCTTTACTATACTGTTTACTATTCATGGCAAAGAATACAACATAGATATATCAGAGTCAAAAGAAATAGTTTTGTTATATTTGTAAAGCTTTGAAAATATAAAAGTATAAATAAAAATTACTTATAATTTTACCATTTAGATAACTGGTTATCTTATTTTCAGAAGTATTTTATGCATATATTGACATATGTATATAATATGTTTATTTTCTTTTATGTTCGTGTATATATTATTTTAAAATACATTTTAAGCATCTATATATACACTGCAATTCATGTTATGGTACAAACATTGTGTCTATATACTATAATGCATATTACATACTATAATGCATATTATAGTATAAACAGCTTTTACCTCAATTTTTCTTCATATCTTAAAAATCTTTTCATATCAGAATATAGATCTGCCTCATTTTTTAAAATGCTGTATAATCTGTAACATGAATTGATCATAATTTATTTGCATGTCCTCCTACTGATGGACATGAACATTGTATTTGATTTTATATAATGTACTGAGTATACTTATAAGTACATCTTAGTATAATTTGTCAAGTGTATCCATACTGAAACTTCAGGCTCAGTGAAATTACAGGCTCAAAAACCCCGCATTTTTTTCAAGAGGGATTTCCAACTCGTCTTCATCAGAGGTTTCTCCAAATTAACCTCTGTCCAGAGCACAGGAGAGCTCCTGTTTCTCCATGTCCTCGCCAACAGTAGCTCTCCACAAGCCCCAGGGGAAATGCTCCACTCTGGTACTTGAATGAGGAGAAGTCATTACATGCTCATTTAGAAATAAAACCCCTCCCTCTGTATTCATAGTAGCAAAGAGCTGCTGTCTCAGCTCAATTCCAGTGTCATCCAAGCCAGTTACCTTTCTTTTCCCTCAGCTTGTCATGCAAGCTGGGGCATACCAGCTACACACACACACACACACACACACACACACACACAATTGGGTATAGTTTGATAAACTGTTGAAATCAAACTTTTACAAACCTTGTTTTTTAAATGTTGTCATGGTAAATCAGTTGGGGGAAATGATACTAGTTTGGCTTTACTTCTTTATAAATTTCACACCAGGGATGCTTTGGAAAATTACTCCAGAGCCACAAAAGGAGACAGAGGATGGTCAATTGTGCCAAAGGATGGTTTTAAAATTCAAATTTGTACTGAATGAACAGGCCACTGTACCCTAATCTCCTCTTCATCCATTCTTCAGGGGACTCTTCTCACAAGGGCTAAAGCTTTTCCTAAATGGAAAAACCTGCCATGAGCCAGGCTGTTCAGAGTCCAAAAATCACAGATAATTGTTGTATCACTTCAGCACACAGGACAACATCAGTTCTTAAAACTTCCATAAAGTTTCCTGGCTGAAGATAGAAATGCCCCAGCATTGGAATGAGACTATCCAGGAAGCCTACAAATTGAATTTTGAGAGTTGACTTGAAGAGCATTTAAATAATTATCCTGGCAGGATTTTAATATAGCCTCCAAATGTTTTTTCTCTCATAAACTTGGCTAGCTTTGTACACAGTATGTTTGTAAACTGCATGGGGTTAGACGCAATCTGGCCTCCACAATTTCCTAGCTTGTGATTCTAGAGCATATACGTATTTAAACTCTTTCTATGCTAGAATGTTGTTTCTCTACTCAATATCCTCTTTTTTAATGACAATTTTGTTGAGGTATTTTTGTACATCATGCAGTTTACCTATTCCCAATGATCTTTAGTAATTTTTCTGAATGGTGCAGCCATCACTGTAGATCAATTTTAGAGCCTTTTCTTCCTTCCACTACAATCCCTCATGCCCCTTTGGAATTAATTCCCATTCCCACCCTGAGCCCCAAGCAGCCAATGTTCTGTATCTATAAATCTGCCTTTTCTGGCAATTTTATATAAATGGAATTATAGACACGCGATTTCTTATGTCTGGCTTCTTCCACTTTTAGCCTAATGTTGATGGGGTTCATCAGTGTTGTAGTATGTGTTAGTAGTTTCTTCCTTCTTAGGGCTGAACAGTGCTCCATGAATAGTAGAATGTTCACTAGTTGTTCAAGACAGCATAAGACATTTAGAAACTGGGAAGTGAAATTCTTCCAATTTTTTCTTCTTTAAAATTATTTTGGCTATTGTAGGTGTTTGCCATTTTCTCTTAGATTGTAGGACTTACTCTAAATTCACATGTGATATTTATCACAGGCCTGCCTGAAGCCTGTGCATTTTCCATTTGTGTTTTCCTTCAGTGTGTTTTTTAACTGACTCTATCTTTGAAATCAATAAATTTCTTCTTCTCCAATATCCTATAGCTTTGAGAAGCAATAAGTAATATCAGTCATGTGTTTCCCTTGCTTTGCTAGAGGAAGATATAAGAACCAACCCTTGCTTAGGCAGAGTTTAAGTTAGGATTTGGCACAATAGTTCTGCAGTAGGCAGCGGCTTCCCTTGGGTCATGGGTTTTTTTTTTTTTTGTTTTGTTTTTTACTGAAACCCATAGGAAGTAAGATACTTTCTACCACAACCCTGTAGATATACTCACAGAGACACACATTGTATTCACAAGAGCAAAGTTTCATAAACAATGTTTAGCCTTACATGTTAATAACATTTATTCTATACTATTCAATCTATTTTATTTCTTCAACAAACAGCCAAACTGATTTCACAACCCATTAATAGGTGATAATTCACAATTTGAAAAACAATTGAATAATATTCTCAGTCTCTTTCAATATTCAGATTCAGGTTAATCTCAAGATGGCCTCCGTGAGACAGCTTCAGGCATGTGATTTCTTTGAACTTAATTGGGTAAACATGTTAACTTTTAAAAATAGAAGCTAGGGAATGTTTTGTATCACAGACCCGCCCAAAACTTGTGTGTATAGCTCAGTTGGTTGGAGCACTGACCCATGAACCAAAAGGTTGGGGGTTTGATTCCCGGTCAGAGTACTTAACTAAATTGTGGGTTTAATCCTCAGTGAGGGTGTGTATGGGAGTCAACCCACACAGTGTTTCTCTCTCACATCAATGTTGCTCTCTCTAAAGTCAGTACACGTATTTTTTTAAACATTTTGAAACTGTGCATTAATCTTGCTTTTCTCTTTCCCTTTAGTTCATTTTTTTCCTACAACTATTTGTAGAGTATATACTTCAGACCTTGTACAGGTACTGAGGACTCAAGGATGAGTAAAAGCAGGCATGCATTCTCATATCACGGTGGGAAGGAAGGCAGTTCATTCAAAAGCACACAGATAAATATTTTTTAATTATGTTGAATAGAAGTGGTGAAGCAGACATCATTGTCTTGTTCCAGATCTTAGTGGGAAAGCTTTTAGTTTTTGCCCATTGAGTATGATGTTGGCTGCAGGTCTCTCATATATGGCCTTTATTATGTTGAGGAATGCTCCCTCTGTTCCCACTTTGCTGAGCATTTTTATCATAAATGCATGCTGTACCTTATCAAATGATTTTCCTGCATCTATTGATCTGATCATGTGATTTTTGTCTTTCCTTTTGTTTATGTGATGTATTACGTTTATCGATTTGTGAATATTGTAGCATCCTTGCATCCCTGGGATGAATCCCACTTAGTCATAGTGTATGATCTTTTTAATGCATTGCTGGATGCAGTTTGCCAATATTTTGTTGAGGATGGTGGGGGGTGGGAAATGGAGACAACTGTATTTGAACAATAAAAAAAAAGAAAAAAATTTAAATTACAATAAGTTCTGTGAGCAAGACCATGGCATTGTCTGTGAGCCAGGATTTAATGTGGATGGTGAGAAATGTCTCTATGGGAAGTGACCCTTGGGCAGAGACTGAAAGATCAGTAGAAAATAACTAGGTGATAGACAGCATTGAGTCATACCACATCACAAGCTTCTAAGGCTAGAGGAAGGCATGAACCAGTAATTGATAAATGAAAGGAAAATACCTTAAAAGTAAGTCTGGAAAAGTAAAAAGGGCCAGACCATACAGGGTCCTGCAGACCATGGAAGGAGTTGGAAGGGTTTTACAAGGCTGAATAACATGAGACTCACATTTAAACATGTAACTGTGGTGTGTAGAGTGGATTGGAGAGAGCTAAGAATAGCCTATTGCAGTAGTCTGGGTCAGACATGGTATAGGAGGGTGTGGTAGGGGGTGGGCTTTTGTCACTTCCTTTGTCTCACTGAGCACACTTTGCAATGTCTTTCACACGTATCAGAACCAGAGTTGTTCATTTTGGAGCTGGCAACTAAGAAATAAATAAGCCACGATATAGCATACCAAAAAAAAAAAAGTTATGGAAACACAACAGTGAGTCTATGTCATGAATGGTAGAGATACAAAAAAACCTCTTGCTCTTTTCTTTAAAAAAATCAGAGTATGATGTGAACTTGCATATTCTAGTTATCACCAAACTGTGTTAGACCCACATATTTTATTGGGGACAGTTGTGGAAAATAAAATACTTATCTTCCCTCCGTCTGAGAGTTTCACATCTGATGTGCTGAAGGAGAAAGATGATTTTTACAGTCAAACCATGATTAAATAAATTTATATCCACACTGGGCAAGGGAAGCATGTCACCTCTTGCCTTGACTTCTTTTTCCTTTAATTCATAATTCCCGGCATGATTGAACATTGTTGTTATCTTGCCACAATGGGCATCTTTTTTAGTCTGTTCTTTGAGTAAAAATAGCTTAACTGAAGTCCCAATAAAAAAGTTTATTCATTGAGTTTGATAAAACCATTGTCCCCGCTTTGAGTTAAATGGCGTCACAAGAGAGAGTCCTCTCATTTGTCACCTGATTTCTGCCCTCCACCTGCCTCCACTGGGGAGCTGAAGGCAGCCATAGCTGCTCTGAATCCCAACTCTGTCTGCATAGGCTGTCTCCATGGGCATCTAGATATGTTCATAGTTAGCACTCTTTTCTTCCTTCTTTTGGTACCTAGTATTCATCCACCTCACCATCCTACCCCATTCACTGGCCATCCCCAAACACCGCTCACACATCCCATGAGCAATCTCAGTTTCTATTGTATTAGCCAAGGAGACCCTAAGGTACAACAGGTCCCACACGTGATTATGTATTAATTAGCACCTTGCTGCTTACTGAAAGAACTGTAAAACACAACCAACATAATGTTTAGTGGTGCAGCTTGAACGATTATGAACCACTCAGCCCAAGAACCTTTCCTGGTGCCCATTAAGCCAAAGGCGGAGATGACCAGCCAGTCATTGCATCAAGTTGAAGAATATCCCCTAAAAGTCAATGCCAAAGATGTGTTTCTCATATTTTTACATAGCACTTACTGTGTTTGTCTAAACTGCTCCCAAAGGCTTACTTTCTGACATCTGTGTGACTCACTGTTCCGTAGGAATCACAATTTTATCTATTGAATAAGTAAACATCAGGACAGTTATTCCTCATTAGAATGTTACCACCTCAGATTAACACTTCATAGAACTTCTTTTTTTTCATTTGTTTTCAGTAAAGTCCCTGCCTTATCCTTCAGCATGGTGATCATTATAAAGAAGAAAAGTACTAAGTACAGTTCTCCCATCGTTGATATTCTACATTTGTTTCCCAAGCAAAGAATCTGTCACTAAGAATTGGTTTGCATCTCTGGACTCTGCTGGCAGGCACTTAATTCCTACTTCAAGAAAAACTTGAAAGTGTGATATGATGTCAAAAGAAATATGTCAAAACAGTGTTGCTACTGAGACCTCTATTGTGATGAGTGCTCGTGTCTCTGCTTTGAGAGAAACAAAATGAATCAAAGCAGCAGGAATGTATTTTTACCAGAGGTTCTTTGCAAACAGCAGAGGCCAGATCTGCTCCCCTGTGGCTCATTTCCTCTTCCGGTCCCTCCTCCCTGAGTGTGCTCCTTCAAGTGTGAAGCCCATGTCTAATCATACATCCTGCATAAAGCCCTCTGGTGTCTCCCCGACACCTGTAGACTCTGAATGAGCTCCTTTCCTGGGACCTGCCCTCTGCCCTCCTTCTCTAGGCTCAAGCTCCCCCATCATACCTGTTATTCCAGAAAACCCAAACTGTTTCCTTTCCCCACTCACACTCTGCTATTCCCAATTCTATGCTCAATATATGCAACTTTTCTCTTTCAAATCTGACTTTTGGACCTAGAGAACACCATCTATTGGGTACTTGACCTTGGGCAAGTTACTTAACCTTCAGTGAGCCTGGATTTTTGCATTTGTAAAATGGGAGCATGAGAGCAGCCTTGTGGGGCCAATGAGGTAACAATGTTGAGTGTTCTGAGCCTGCCCCAGGGAAGGCACTTGGTAGAAGTATCAGCGGCATTAGCTTTATTTTTTAGTTATGATTATTGTCACCATCCTTTAGGATTTAGCTCAGGTTTTACCTCTGCTGAGAAGCTTTTCCTTACTTCCCCATCCCAAAGACTGGGTGAATTACTTCCTTGTACTGTGTACTTTCTTCTTTATTGCCCCCTTTATATCTTTTTCTTATCATTATTGTGGGTACATGATTTCTCATAATGTTGCTGGGCAATGAAGTTGTTAGCCTGGAAAATGAGCATGAGAATGTTTCAAGAAGGCCTCATAATCCACATTTTATGGACCTCCTGCAACAGTGTGGTTAGGATGTGCTTATTAATGACAAGTGAATAAATGGGTTTTCTTTATTGCCTTGGCTTAATAGCTTTGTTGGCTAATTGTTAATGAGTACATACTATATGCTGGGTATGCCTTAGATGTTATACTTTATTCTTTACTATGATCAAATGTACTAGATATTCTTATTAGCCTGATCTTATACATGTGGAAACTAAGAGCCTAGGGTAATAGAGTGAGTGGTAGACCATCTACTCCCAAAGCCTGACCTCTTAGCTCGAGAGAACTCTGCTCTGATCTGTAGGGGGTTGTTTGCCTCTGGGACGCGTCAGTGGGCAGCTATATTATATACATTTTCATTTCTAATTCTATTCCAGGTACTCCTTCCAAGATGAGGAAGACATGTTCATGGTAGTGGACCTCCTGCTGGGTGGGGACCTACGCTATCACCTGCAGCAGAATGTCCATTTCCAGGAAGACACTGTGAAGCTCTTCATCTGTGAGCTGGCCATGGCCCTGGACTACCTGCAGAACCAGCGCATCATTCACAGGTCAGTCAAGTCAAGGGGACGGACAGCCTTGGGCTGAGTGCATAGGAGAGAATTCACAAGGTACTTGTTGAACATGACATTTAACCCTTACCTAATTCTTACAATAGCTCCTTGAGGTAGGTTTTGGCCCTTATTTCACAGATTAAAAAAAAAAAACAAAACACCTAAGCACATTATGTCCAAGACCAGAATCAATGAATATTAGTGCTGTCTTATAACTAAGCTTAGACAAAGAGGAGAGAGGTGACATACAGGAACTTAGCAAATATTAAATGCATGAATTGAAATAGAAATGAAGGAAATTCAAGGGAAGGAAGACAATTCTCTGGGAAGAAATTTAGAGCCCTAACATATACCTGTCCTCCAGGCTGTATTGAGTCCCTACTGTGTGTTGCAAAGACGTCAGCAGTGGCAACGTGTCTCATTCACTGGGGACATTTGTGTTGAATAAAGACAAACAAATACAGTTGAGCCTTGAACAATGGAGGGGGTTAAGGGTGCTGACCCTCTGTTAAATTGAAAATTGGCATATAACTTTGACTCCCCCCAAACTTAACAGTCATCCTTCAGTATCCTCAGTTTCTGGCATGAGGGGATGAGGATTGTTTCTAGCCCAGCCCCCCAGACCCACCGTGGATGCCAAAATTCACAGATGCTCAGGTCCCTTAAATAAAAAGGGGCAGCACAATGCATACAGTCTGCTCTCTGTATCTGAGAATTCCCGACCATGGTCAGAAAATACTGTATTTGCTCCATGGTTGGTTGAATCCACAGGTGCCAGATTGTGGGTATAAGAATGGCTGGCTGAGTATTTGTTGGAAAAAATCCACGTGGAAGTGGACCTGTGCAGTTCAAACCCATGCTGTTTAAGGGGCAGCTGTAACAAAGCAGCCATAAACCCAAATGGGGGAAAAAGATCATACTTTACATTTGTAAAGCAATTGGCAATTTTAATGATGATTTCCTGTACATCTCACTTGATCTTTCATGATGTGTTTAGAACACATATAGTTAGATCAATACTAAATGTGAGAAAACCACAACTGGGGGACCTTAAGTTATCATCCAGGTTATTGATAAGAAGTTTGAACCTAATCACCATCAAAGCAGTGACTGTTTCCTGATGACATGCCGAGCACTGCTAAGTGCTTTCGTATATTCTCTTATTAAATTCTCAAAATCAAAGGGAGATTCTGCATGTCATGACAGCATCCCCACTACACAGAGGAGAACACTGTGGCTTAAAGCTTTGTCAAGTACAAACCTCTGGCAAATGGCACTGCCGGGATTTAAACTCAGTTCTTCCTGGTCCTAGAGTCAGAGCTCTGTCTGCAGCCCCACTTGCATTAACAGCACACATTAAATGTATGCATTAATTAATTATACATCATTAAATGAAAAATCACCACATGTGATGGCCACTGTCATCTCTAATCCTTGAAGAATTTGTTGAGTTTTTAAGTATCCATACAATTATGTCTCACTTAGTAAAACTTCGGCTAGGTAAAAATGTTGCCCAACAGGAGTTAACGTTTACGTGGAATTTACCTGCATTAATGCAGAGCCTGTGGATGAAGAGGTGATATAATCACTGATAGGTTTTCTGTGCAGGCACCGTGGATCAATTTTTTTTGGCTTTGGCTCTGTACACTTACACAGTTATTATTTAATTTCCTGTCTTTAGAAGGGCCTATTGGTATTGGAAATATGCTCTTCGGAAAAACAGGTAAAAGGAAAGCAGACCAGGGAATCACAGTGTAGGCTCTCAGAAGTAAATTTACTCACCCGTCATTTTGTCAGTAACTGGAGTCCTGTACACCACCGATCTCGCTCTCAGCCCAGCTCCCATGCTGGTTCCTGGTCTCTTCTAGTGCTTTCTGAGACTATTTCATGTTTCTGTCCTATGGAGTCCTGCCCAGAGCCTCCATGCTCACTCATCCTACGCCAGACCACCACCCCGGTCTGTTTCGGTTGCTGATGTTACAGATCTCAGAAAGGGGACAGGAACTATGGGAAACCAAGCCTTTAACCTTCTCCTTTCTCTATATGAATCTGGGTCCTTTGTCTTCTTTCTCTGGGGTTCACTTTCCCTGTCATCACAAGTCAAGATGCCCTGGGCGTTTCCACAGTATGCTTAGAACTGTGTTCCTAAAGGAATTCCAGAGGAAAAAACCAAACCAAAGCAGAAAGAAAAATGGATGTGATTGGTATTCTTAAAGAGTTTACTAATCCCAAATATCATTGTTCTTATCTTCTCTTCCTGTTTATTTCTCCCATCATAATTTTGCCACTTTAATAAGACACTAAGGATTAACTTTCTGTTCCTTGCCCTTCACATACCCACAGTTATTACTTTGTGCCTGTCTTCAGAAAGGCCTCTTTATAAACTGAAATGTCTCCTCACTATGGCAAATGAGTGGAAGGCAAACACAGTGACATTTTGAACACTGTGTTAAATGAGTGGCATCCTTCTGGGATCGCAAAAACAACTCAGGTGAATTTCTCGTGCCTGCAAGGCTCCCCTACCTCCTCAGGTGCAGAGCAGTCAGAGCATCTTGTACCTCTCCTGAGGAGTTGTGACATTTATGGTGTGTAATTAAGTAATGTCCGTTTGCTCTACTAAGCTGTAAACTCCATGAGTTAGGGCCACGTGTGTTTTGCTTTTCATTGTGTAATCAACATGCAGTAAGAATTATGAGGGAATTGACTCTGCATGAAGCACACAGATGACCAAAGTTACCAATAACAAAGACAAAATGAAAATATAGGACATGAAAACCGAACATTTTTAGACCTACCTTGGTCTTCACATTGGGTAATCATATCATCCATCATCCAAACCAGAGTACTCCTGAGGATGAAAGGAGTTGCTGTTATTAATTATGCTGGGACAACAGGCAAACCTCAAAAATATTCTGGGAAAATCTGGACACATGTCAATATTATTAAGGCTTTCCAAGCCAGTAGTGACCAAATAGGCATTTTAATTGTGAGAGAGCTCTATCAACCATAACTTTCTGCCCTCGGTGTAGTGATTATCAGTTTGAAATGCTATCAATTTGAAATGGTGTCAAATAGATTAAAAAACATGCCCATGGTAACATTAGCAGTGCCTCTTTGTCTGTGGTATTTAAAGGGTAATTACGGTGGCACTCTGAGGATGGGGCAGTTAAAAGCATGAAGAACAGCAGCGAAGAGAGAGAGGCTTCTGAGGATGTAATTCTCTTTATAAAATAATTTTCTTTAAAGGAATCATCTAGGCAGCTCAGGGTGGGGTTAGAGGTTGTGGGGTGGAGGAATCGAGCAAAAACAACAACAAAAAAGAACTCAGGGGCATGGACAACAGTGTGGTGATTGTGGGAGGAGGGGTTTTGGAGGGGGAGGTGTAAGGGGAATAAATGATAATGGAAATAAAAAATAATAAAAATAAACTATTAAAATAAAATATAAATATATTTAAAAATAATAAGATAAAATCAGTAAGCATGTTCTTGGGCGAGGAGGGGGGAAAAATGAGAATCAACCAGTTCATGCTGGACTTGATTGGCTCTAAAATAACAAAACTTCTCTCAGCCACTTGAAAGACTGGATTGTAAGACATCTCCTGAGTTCCAACATACCAAAGTGTGAGTGAAAAATAAAGAATCTACGAAACACACTAGCGTCCCCAGACAAGGAAAGGCCCTCTGCGTAAACCTGCAGCTGCCAAGTATGTGACTTCCTAAATTTAGATTGGAAACATTTTGTCTCTGGACATGGTAGAAGATTCAGAGCTATTCATAATAGTCAGCAAATATGTGTGCGGCAGTAGGCTGCCATTTTCTGGGAGCTTCCTGAGCACCAGACACTCCATTAAGCAATTGTGAATTATTTCACTCAATCTGCCCACCACCCAGGAGGTTGATGGCGTTCTTGTCCCTGTTTTACAGTTGATGAAACTCTGGCTCAGGAAGTAACTTAGCTCACAAGTTGGTGAAGCATCACTTGATGGGAGTGGAGAGGCCCCAGCCACTGCCAGCCCTGTAGATGCTGAGCACAGAGTCAAGGATGTGGTTTGTAAGGCAGGACCACTGGCCTCAGGCTCCCATGGTCTGGCTGTACCGTGAAGGCATTACATATGGAACCAACAGATGACAGAATGGTCTCTAGCTAGAAGCTAAAATGTGCAAGAAAAGACCAAAATACTTTAGAGAAGAAATGACCTGGGGTAACAAAACAAAGTTTCTTGAGAGCTCAGAGGGTTTAAAAAGGATTTTAATAGCCAAAGCAGGAAGATACATCTAGTCCTTGTAAAGGGAGCTAAATTGAGTGAAAGTACTCATTTCTCTCTCTGCGGTAACCTCGGGTGGGCTGTTTTAATATTTTGTCCACATTGACTTTCCTGCCAGTAGTGTCTAGCCATTTTTAAAACACTGTCA
>PVKM010009190.1:0-37384 GCA_004027735.1 Carollia perspicillata | reverse complement strand
TCACGGTTCAAATGCAAACACATGCTTCACTTACCATTGAGATATGTGTTTTTTTAAAATATGACTAAATATTGTACTTAGCTTTGTTTTAAAATTAGGCAGTTATTTTAGGCCAAGAAACAAGTAATTAACTTTGTTGCTTAAAAAATTCCACTATCTACATCAAATGAAGCATTAACCCTGCATTTTGACATGCATCGTAAATCTGAAGCCATCATTCTGCTGAATATCACGTCTGAAATTTTTAACCCATTTTTAGACAGGACCTGTATGTTTCAGTATTATTTCAAATTTTAAAGACTTCATTAATGGATGTATTTCCTTCCTGAGAAGATGAGTAAAATCATCATTCTTGACCTAATTTGGAATCTTGAACTTGTAGGAAAGTGTAGTTGAAAAAAAAAAACAATAAAATCAAAATACTAATTACTAAAAGGTCATGCAGGAATATTACATTCTTTTTTCTCTGAGTAATCAACGCTGTAATTGGGAGAGTTTCTGGTAAACAAAAGCAGAACATTATAAGATTCAGATATTGTAAGTTAAAAGCCAGATGAAATACTTCTGCCCCTTGCAGAAAACAAGCATTGCTTTATGAACCAAGGACAAACGGATAAGCTTAAATATAAGTCAAAATAATCATCTTCCATAAATAGTGTCTCTTATGATGAAACCTGAAAAGCTAAGGACAAGAGTTATTTTATGGTGCAATTTTCTCATATTATCATGGTTAAAGTAATGCAAGTCCTGTGGGATCCTATAACCTATATATCATCTAAATTAATTAAAACTGGATTAACCTATTAAAAGAAAAATTAAATGTCATTTTTCTACCTGGCATTTGGTTATTTGTAGAGTTCTATACAAGATCAGATTTATTAGACTGGCCAATAATTTTGTTCAGTTTTTAAATTAAAAAAAAGACTTTTTTTTTTCATTTTCACCAATAACTTGATTGAACAGTGTATTCACCTTTTTGTTCTACTACCTTCTGCCATCTTTCAGGCAACTTCATAATTCCACCTTCCCAAAACTTTTTATGTTTTTGAGCAAAGAACTGTTTAGCTGCCTTTTTTAGTCTTCCAGAGAATTGAATTTTTTTCCATTACGAGAATTTTACGAAGACCGAAATAAATGTAAATCCAAAGGCACAAAGTCTGCTGAATACAGCAAATGAATCAGAACTTCCCAGCCGAGCTGTAACAGTTTTTGCCTGGCCATCAAAGAAACATGCCGTCTTGTGTTATCGTGTTGGAAGATTATGTGTTTCCTGTTGACTAATTCTGGATACTTTTCATAGAGTGCTGTTCTAAGTTGGTCTAATTGGGACCAGTACTTGTTGGAATGAATTGTTTGGCTTTCCAGAAGAAGCTCATAAGAGGCACCTTCCTATCTCACCATACACACAGCATTACTTTCTTTGGAGGAAGACCAGCCTTTGGTGCGGTTCATGGTGCTTCATTTCCCTTGCCCCATAATATCTTCGGTTTCACATCATTGTAAAGTATACACTTTTCCCCACACATTAATTATTTTTTTATTGTTGTTCAATTACATTTGTCCACATTTCTCCCCTTTACTCTCCCCCTGCCTTACCCGCCCCTGCCTCCCACATTCAGTTCTCCCCGCCTCACCCTGGTCTTTGTCCATGGGTACTTTATACATGTTCCTTGGTGACTCTTTTCCTTCTTTCCCCCTTATCCCTGTCCTCCCTCCCCTCTGGTTACTGACAGGTTGTTCTTTATGTTTGTTCTTTATTTTCTCTGGTTATATTTTGCTTGCTTGTTTGTTTTGTTGATTAGGTTCCACTTATACATGAGATCATGTGGTATTTGTCTTTCACAGCCTGGCTTATTAATTGCCAGTCACAATTTGTTTTAAAAACAGAACGTTTTTATTACATTTAAGTAGATAATCACATGCAGAAATACAGTCAAGGTTTTTACTCAACTTATGTGGAACCCTAACATCAAAACGATTAAAATAAATAAACTGGTACAAATAATATTTAATGCTTAACCTGGTTTTTTGAGTATGTCAGCTAACTCCCACATGGTATAATGTTAATGGTTCTGAATTAATGTCTGGATTTGATTGCTAATAACTTCGACTGATCTACCAGAGCGTGGAGCATCACCCAGAGAGAAATCTCTAGCACAAAATTTTGCAAACCACTTTTGACAAATTCTATCAGTCACAGCATCTTCTCCATTCACTGCAAAAAATCTTTTTTTTTTTTTAATTTCGGTTGTGGTTTTATTTTTCTTGAAATAATAAAGCATAATATGCCAGACATGTTGCATATTTTCTTCCATCTTCAATATTAAAATGGCTACACAAATATTCACCAATTTTGATAAGTTTTCTTTCAAAACATACATGCTGATATGACAGCTGTCACAATCTAACAAAATAGGTTCAAATGAAGTTTAAAACAACTAAGTGCTACTACAGCCATCTTAGGGAAGAAAACAGAATGAAGTTCTTGGCCAAGTCAATAATTTAGAGCTACACATCCAAAGGAAGGGCAGAAAAGATGCAACTTTTAAGCATTAGGAAAAATATCAATTAATCTGTTATCATTAGTTATTTTTAATAACCAATACAAGGAGTATATGTTGCAAACAAACCATGATCTCAACTTCATAAATATAGACCAGAAGTGTTATATTCCTTCTTTATTTTTGTAACCCCTAATGGTTAAGTGTCTTTAAGTTTCTCTTTTAAAAACTCTTACTTTAATTTATATTTTACTTTTGAATGTTAACTATTTCTCTAAATCTCATGTATGGAAGTATAATAAAATTCAAGTTTCTAATTTTCTTTCACTGATGTTTGCTAAATTTATATTTCACTAAATTTTCTATAATTTCAACAGCAGAAGTTAAAGTCAAGTGTGTTAATTAGTTGGGGAGAATACAAAAATCACCATGTTGATGAAGCAAATGAAGATTACAAGGGATTGGCAGTGACTAACAGAGATACTGTCATTTTTATTCTTGCTTGTGGAAGGAAACAAGTGCAGGTACTCTAAACTATTAGCCAAATGTAATTTGGGGAACAAAGTATGATAGCTTTCCTTTGGATTCTCAGATAGCAGAAGACACCCTTCCCTTTGCACTTAAAGATGCAACAGAATAATGATGTTAGACGTTTGACAACAGTTTCCAATCTAGAAGTTGTGTTGAGGCAGACAAGAAAATTTAATGTGGGATTTAAAATTTTATAAAAACTTGAGATAAAGTGGAATTACAGGAATCAGTGATTGAAAGTAGGGCCAATGATGATTGCAACTAAGAATATTCTATATTACAGGCATTATTAATTTTGACTGATTTTGATCACAAAACTCCTCACTTAAAAATCTCTATAAATATCACTCCATATCATTTAGTTTTTATCCTTCCTTAATGATATTTAGAATATTTCAAGCACAGTTACTGGAAAAGCAGCTGCATATTCAATGATGTTTGGCAGAAGAATACCAAAAGCTTTAGCCTTAGCTCTTTTTGTGGCAAACTTAGAATCAGCATTGATATCAAGGTCAATAACAAAAGTCATTTGCCTTTTTCAAATAATCTCTACATAAACAACACAGTATATGTGACAATGAATATGGGGGGAATGGTCCCAAAACTATGGTTGTAACTTGAGTCTAGATTTTCTACAAAATTTAACATGGTTCCTTGTAGGGAATGATTAATCAAACCTAACTTTAGAGTTCCCCTTCTATGACAATTTTATATTGTTGGCCCAATTAGTTATCACTTCATTTATTCTTTGGTCTTGGTTAATTAAGCTTATACTACACATGGAGTTCCAGTTAGGTGCCATGTCCTGGTCATAGTGCCTCACTCCATTTCCTCATTGACAATGACATTCAGGTGTTTCAAAAATAAGTTGATTAACCCATGTGATCATCTCTTCTTATTTTTTTTAAATTTTCTTGAGCACTGAGCATTTGTTTTTTGGCTATTATTTATATTATCCTTTTGTATTTTAATGAGTTCTGGATGTGATCCATTCACCTTTCTTTAAACTATAGTTGAATACAGTACATGCTATAATTTTCAGCCCATATCTCTACTTCCATCAGTATGTTTTTACAGAAAGAATCATCAGCTCCTAATTCTAGCACAGAACTATTTAATAGATCATCATCTTATATAAAGACTCTGTTTCAACTAACTAGTTGAACACCCTGTGACCAAAGAAATATTGATCATTTCTACTTCTGCGGGAGGCATTACCCCTATCTGGCATCTTACTGTTTACATAAATCATTAAAGGTCCAGTCCATGCAGGCATGCAGATTTCTCCTCTGACAGCACTAAGTCATTTCTAGCTCTTCTAAATTCTCAAAATCTTGTTTGGTCCTTGATATGTCTGCCTGGTAGGGTTGCTCTTCCTCCTGTGCGTCCTGTTCAGTCTGGAATATTGATAGCTCCTTGAGAACCTCCCTTTTTCAAATGCACAGAAACACCTCTTTGTAGAGTGACAACCCTCTCTCAGGTTGTTCCAACTTTACTTACATTAGCCTTTATGTATTCTGTTAATAAATACTGTACATCAAAATTATGTAGATAACAAACTATTCTTTTTCCCTTTATGTGCATATTTCAAAGCTCTTGCATGGAGTGTTATGTGTTTTTAGTGTTCATTAACTGCCAGGAGTGAGTATAAATGAAGTGTTCTGTAGTGGAGCATTCTGTAGAAGAGGAAAGCTA
The DNA here is from genome assembly GCA_004027735.1 of Carollia perspicillata. Taxonomy (NCBI): domain Eukaryota; kingdom Metazoa; phylum Chordata; class Mammalia; order Chiroptera; family Phyllostomidae; genus Carollia; species Carollia perspicillata. The sequence goes on along the minus strand of PVKM010009190.1, from coordinate 32,657 downwards.
TCTAGATTTTTTAAATAATTGAGTTAACCAAAAGTTCATTTGTTTTTTTTCTGTAAGATGGCTCTGGTGGCACTTACTTGTCTTTAAGTTCATTCAAAACAATTTTGTTAGATTGTATTGTGACAACTGTCATATCAGTGTGCTGTTAAAAGCATCAAAACTGGTGAATATTTGTGCAGCCATTTTAGTACTGACGATGGAAGAAAATGCACAACATTTTTGGCATATTATGCTTTATTGTTTTAAGAAGGGTAAAACCACAACCAAAATGCAAAAAATAAAAAGATTTGTGCAGAGTATGCAAGAAGATGCTGTGACTAATCAAATGTGTCAAAGTGATTCGTGAAGTTTCAGGCTGGATATTTCTTGCTGAATGATTCTCCATGGTTGGATAGAACAGTTGAAGTTGATAGCAATCAAATTGAGAGTTGAACTGAGAACAATCAACATTATGCCATGTGGAAGTTAGCTGACATACTCAAAATATCCAAACAAATAAAATTATTGATGAAAATTAAAAATGTCTTTCATTTTATGGGAAAAAAAGACATACAAACTTTTTGGTCAACCTAATATTTTGAAGCCAAAGAGTACTACTGTAACAATAGTAATGTAATGTTAACTTTGTGTAGTATTTTAAAAAAAATTTAGTGATAACTGAGGAAATATAAATTGTATACAGTTTTTTTCTGTTTTCCTGTTACATCAGGTTCACACTTCTTGGCCATTTGCCATTGTTGGTTACTGTCGTGTAATTCATTACTTCTCCTAGGGAACATTTGGAAATGTGAGAAGATTTATGAGTTTTTTGTTTTATACTTAATCATTAACATAATTGAGGGCAGTTTGTAACTTAGATAGTCTAGGTCTAGGGGTGTAAAATAAGAAGATTCGCCCTACTCACTACTCTAGTAATGAATGACCCATTGAAAAATCTGATTCCTGGATCATATTCTTTACTTGGTAAATTTCTTTTTAGATCTGAAGGTAGGTGCAATTTTTATTGCTAAGCCTGCATAAAACACAGAGTTTCGGGGTAAAGACTTCTGTAAATATGATATAATTCTGAATAGCTTGCATCACATTTAATGTGGCACATTATTTTTCCGTATACTTCAATAATATCTGTAAAGACAAGACTACTTCTTATTCATCTTTACATCCTTGTATGTAGCAGACTGCCCTTTTGTATTTTTTAAAAAATAAAATGTAGAAGGAATGGACCAATTAATGAACAAGTGGAGTCTTACATATCTTTATGACCTGAGTAGTAAACAAGTACTTGTTAAAAATATAAACAGGTCATTCTGGTGAGTCGAATATGTTATGCAATTACTATGATTAAGGAAATGAGTCAAGAAATATTAAAAAGGAGGCAAAACATTACAATATTTTATATCACATTGTAACTAATTTGCATATAAAATTGTAACTAATGCTATTTCCTTAGCTATACTAGATTGTCTTTAAAATAAATAAGTGCTATTTCATTTTGTTGTAATTAAAAAAGCCCTTTATTATAAAAATATTATTAGATCCTGTATTAATATATTTTGATATTTTAGCATTACATTTTTTTGTAATATTCTTCAAGATACCCTGTTCTTCAAAGAATTTTTATTTCTCTGTTTCGGGAGATGACTGACATCATGCTTTGCATATGGAATGTGCTCAAAACTGCTTGCTTGCTAAATTTAATTTAAATTAAATGTTCAGAAACTCAATTTTACAGGCACCATGCATGACAGAACTTTAGACCCTTTAATATAAGAAGGTCAATATAAATCCTGACTTTAGTTTGACTTTGGTCTTAAACTTCCTTCAGTGCAATAGGAAACACTGGTAAAAGCCCCACTTGAGAAACTGCACTCATTTTACAAAAGCTTTTTACTAAGTGTCACTGTTATAGCTAGTGATATATCATCTTTCTATCTTGCAAGTGGAAAAGTAATAAGATTATATTTACTACATATGTTTGCTTTTGTAAAATTTTACTTATTTTTCTCATTGAAAAGTCAGTTGATTCATTTACAATTATAAACCATTCTGAATTAATACAGATATGAACAGAATTAGAGTATTTCTACATCATAGTTTCTTTTTAATAGCTTGCTTTTCATTGTATTTTGTCTATTACCATTGATCTCTCTTATATCCTGTTCCACCTCTACCCCCACCCCCTCAGTCACCACACTGTTGTCCATGTCCACCCTTTCTCTTTTCTCCTCGATCCCTCCAACCCCAATCTCCCTACCCCCAAATTGTCAGCCAGTTCTCCATCTATGAGGCTGTCTCTATTTTGCTTGTTTGTTCAGTTTGTTCACTGGATTCCACATATGAGTGAGATCATATGGTATTTGTCTTTTTTCTGATTGGGCTTATTTCACTTAGCATAACATTCTCCAGATCCATCTATGCCATCTCAAAAGCTAAAATTTTCTTCGTTTTTATGGCAGAGCAGTATTCCATTGTATAAATGTACCATAGCGATTTAATCTAGTCCTCTACTGATGGACACAGTTGGATTATTAAAAGTGAATTTGTGAAACCCTAACCTCTCTTCACATCTCTATGAGGACCTTCAAATCATTAAAACCAGGAAAACAAAAAGAATCAAATAGATCTCATCTGTCTAAACTAAATATCATTGTATTTTACTCATACAACTTTCCTTTTTATGAATAACAACATTGGTTTCAAAATATCTCTGTAAGAAGACACAACTTTACTGACTTTGAGGATGAACATACTACCCTACTGCACTAAGAATTATTTGAAGTCAGTCAGGCTTTATGTGATGATGATGATTATTTAATAATAATTATTAGTAAAATATAGTACTTTATTCTCATATTTATTATGTCAAAATACTTTTGTTCATATTAAAAATATCTTCATATTATAAAAGAGTACTTTTGCATTATGGATAATTTGGAAAACATGGAAAATCACAAAGAAGAAAATATATATGATCCATAACTTCAATATTCGGAGACAATTACCTTTTCCATTTCAATATAGAGCCTTCTAGTCTTTTTTTCTAGGCACATATTTAATTTTTACAAAAACAGGAATTATACTGTATGTGTTTTGTTTCTAATAGTTGTGTCCTATTCTATTACATGAAAGTCTCATAATTTAATATACATATTTCTTATTTTTGGGTGTTTGGGTTGTTTCTAATAGTTCATAATATAAATAATAGTGTAATAGAAGTCCTAGTTCTGAAAAGTGACTAAAATATGCTTATTATGATATATCTCATTACTTTGCATTTATTTAACTAATTTTCTATCCCCTGGTATCCTTTAGAAATAGAATAATAAATGGAACATTTCTGATGTGGGAAACTATAGAACAGTATTTCTGAGGTATGTACTAGGATGCACTAATCTGGAAAAATGATCAAATAAGAAATATTACCATTTTCCTTGGAGAAGTATGTAACCCGTGTTAATTAGTATGTTTATGCATCACTTCCCAATTTGGTTTACATTCATTTTACGCATAGTACTCATGCATTTATTGGAGGAGACTGTGAATGGCTGGGATGTTGTGTTAAGTGGGGCATTTTCTTGGGATGCCCTGGTAACATGAGAGAGGTGATTGAAGATGTCGAAGGAGAGCTCTATGAGCACAATTGTAATAGCATGCTATTATTGTGGCTAAGTTTTATTGCCTCACCATGAGGAGTTTGAAAATTGATTGTAATATTGAAATGTCCTCTCCTTATTCTGAAATCACATAGAATTTATTTTCTGTAACACATACAGTTTTAAAGATTATCACTTACAGTCACTGCATATATATGTTTGTGTGTCTGAGTGTTATTGACTTACATGAGTTATCATGTTGAGGATATCTGCACATTGTTTGGTTGTGAAACCTTATAAAACAGTTTTTATTTTTTTTATTCTTTTATCCTGGTGTGGGGGAAAGAGAGGGAAAGAGAAATATCAATGTGAGAGAGAAACTTTGGTTGGTTGTCTCCTGTATGCACTCCCACCAGAGATCAAACCTGCAACATAGGTGTGTGCCCTGACTGGGAATGGAACCCATGACCTTTTGCTGCACAGGGTGGTGCTCCAACCAACTGAGCTACACCAGGCAGGGTATAAAGTGGGTTTTTTAAATAGTTTTATTGAGGTGTAATTGGTATAGAAAAAACTGCACATATTTAATATGTATAATTTGATGAGTTTGGATGTATGTGTAAACCCATGAAACCATCACCTCAGTCAAGGTAGTAGATGTATCCATCACCTCCAAAAGTTCCTTGTGCCTCATTTTTTTGTGACAGGAACAGTTACAATACTTTTTCTAAAACTTAATACTTTATACAGGATGGTGAAAGACCTTATTACCCATAATTCATGTGTGTAAGAAGTTACAAATCTTGGGTCGGTGCCTGCAGAGGGTGGGAATTGAGTTGAGGGTGAGGTGAAGAACTTTGAATTAAGACGAGAAATGTGTGGTTTGAGAGCTTTGCCATTTAAGAGCTGCATGATATGAGGTAAGTCAATGCATTTTTCTACAAATATGAAAACTATATATGCTCTCTAATGTCTCAGATTTATTATGAGGATCAATGGGAGCATGGATGGGATGATTATATTAAGGATTCCATTATTATGATTTTATTTTTTTCAACAAGTATGTGAGGATTGTTTGAATCATCTTTCTTTCAAAGAACTGAATTGCTACTACTTATCATGCCAGCTTGTCTGACTGTCTTTGAAGCTGAATGATCCCACTTTCTATTTAGGTATTTCAGTTTAGGTTTTCTTAAATTTTAATACATATACAAATTTATTTTCTTTTCTGCTACATTTACCTACACTCTCTCTTTAGAATAATTCAGTGGATGAAATTACTTTTAAAAGTTTTCCTCTCTGTATTTGGACTGGAAATCACACATTATAGCAGAGGTCCTTCAGCGTTTTAGCACACATCCAAATTGCCTGGGGGCTCTGAAGACGATTATGGTGACCCTTCACCCAAGTTTGATTCAGTAGGTCTGGGGTGAGTCTCAAGAATCTGTAATTCTAACAAATTGCATGTGATGCTGATAGTGCTGGGAGGGAACCACATTTTGAGAACCATTGATCTATGTTTTTTTAATCTGAGTCAATCCATAATTGACTTCCCTAAACTTAATCTCTCATCCTTTCAATTCATGCCCTACCTCTTGCTGTCACACCTTTAAAAATTATTCTCCCCCCCCAATTATACTTACTTGGTTATATTTTGCCTTATTTTGATGTGAAATTTAAAGGAATGTTACAACCATGATGCAAGAAAATGGTAGATAATCATGAAGAAATCAGCCTATGCTCTCCCACCCCAATAACTTAACAATTAGCCTTTCCCTGTTGACAAACACCCAAATACCGATATACCCTCAAATTTTAGCAACATGCCACTTGTCAGGACCAGTGCTGACTTTCAAGCAGTGGTAACGTAATTGGAGATCAAGATCCATTTTTTACTTTTGTCACGATGGAAAGTAATAGCTAGGCTACTTCAGAGTGAGTCAGTTGGTTGAATTACTGCATGTCAGGGATAATGTGAACCGGAATAGGTCTTGTCTGGATGATAATAAGGGAAAACAGTTGGTCTGGTCACCAACTTTAGCTTAAAGTCACACTTCTGACATAACTTTAAAGATGAGTTCCATGATTTATTTCAACATATAAAAAGTGTACTAGCATAAAATAAGAAGATATTTGTAAAAGTCACTAAATATACCATTGATTATGAATCTGAACTTCAAAAGTGATTCTGAATACAAATTTTATAATTTAGGAAAAAACACATTGATCCAGATGAATGGTTGCTCACAAAACAAATAATGAAGTAACACAAGCAAATCAATAGGTGTCTTATTCTTATAAATTCATAAATGGTATGTTTCTACTTCACTGCCAAAAAGGAATGTGTAACAAGAGAAAATGGTAGAGCTGCAGTTTAGTTAAAGTAACAAAAATGTATTAGTTCTAGTCAAATGCACAGGTTTACTTATGTATTTATTTTGCTGTCTTTAGTAACCACACATGTGTGAGTCATTAAAAAGCCACTCTGGTTGTCTCAGTGTGTGCCGTTTCATTGTGTTTTCTCCTTGCCAGCACGCACGTTTACCCACAAATGGTTCACATCTGTTCTTGGTAATTTAGTGACTATGTAAGGGCCTCTGTGTCCCCCTTGTTTATTTTAAAAGGACAATGAGAATATTTATTGAGTGTGATTTAAGGAGAAGTCTTGATTTCTGAGTTTTTGGGGTAATTTCCAGATTTCCCTTACAAATGAACATCAAATCTTTACAAAATGTGAAGCATTTAGAAACTATTTATTTTTATGATTATACCAGGGTAGCTTATATAGCCTGATGACATTTTTCAAGGTATTGCCAGTACTTCACCATTTTGCTTCCTCTCCAAGGTAAACCTGGCTTCCTGGGATAATAATATGTACCAGTCTCAGGGCAATCCCTGTTCACATCTGCTGTCCTGATGTACTTACTGATATTCCGTCTTGTACTCTCAAAGTTGTACACAACTGAATTACCAATAATAAAGTCACCCTAAATATGAAGCATAACTGTTGATTAAGTCAAGTGGGAAAAGATCTTAGTAAAGTGGCTATTAACTTTTAAATTTGTAAGAGTCAGAATGAAAGGTTTTAGGATTAATCAGTAGTTTAAAGAGGTAAAAATTATAGCATGTTCTGGTATACTTTGGTCATATTTCTTATGTATCATCAGATCCATTTTAAGCTGTTTAGTATAGTGAAAAGGAGAAGATTTTAATCACTGTTGCTCTTAGAGAAATTCTCTTATACTAGCATTGAATGTACTTTTTTCCTATTGTACTTATTCACATTATCTAGTCTTGCCTACTGTGGGTATTCACTATACACATTATTGATTTTCATCTGTTATTTTGCTTCTACATAGAAAGATGCATGCCGTTTCTAAATTTTATTTGAATCAGTTAGTTTAGAGAGCCAGGTGCTTGAGAGTGGTGAAATTACCCTTACAAGTGAGTGGAGGACTGTTTACTTACCATTATGAACAATTTTCTTGTGGTAGTTGCAGTGCTGGCTTTCCTACTGGGAAGTATTCCAAACAGTGAGAAGTTTCAGTGCTGGTATTCTATACTCACTTTAGCTGATAAGGTTACATCAATAATTTTTTATCTAACCATACTGTGGATATAAAAGATAACTGGTGCTGTGCAGTATTTGAACAGAAAAGGATACTAGGAATAAGAAAAGGGATTGACCTTCTGACGACTGGCATGTTTCTAATGTTCTTGCTATGTTTCTTTTCTCTCCAAAATGAAACCAGGACCTTTCCCAGCTGCATTGTAAATAATAAATTGTAGTGTCATAAAGTATCAAGGATAAAAACATCTGTCTGCTTTCTCAACTAATGGTCCCAATATGTTCTTCTTAAGCAACCTGTAGTTGCCTACGTTTAGGAATACATTTGTAGGGTTTCAGTAAAACATTCAGTGAGAACTATAGCTGATTCAAATGTGGGATAGTGACATTTTCTCGGGAATTATTCATAGCAACAAAAAGGGTATGTTATACTTACTTACAGGGCTTTCAGCCAATACTCATTAAATCTCACTGTGTAGACTGTGATATTATTCTTAGAACTACCAAGGTTATAGGTATTATTAGCTACCTATTCCACAAATTATAAATAATGGCAAATACCTTTTAGTCTTTAGACTGTATACTCCACCAGACATAGACATTTCTGAGAGTTTCAAAAAGATATCTGTGCTGCAGATGGAGCAATCAATATTAAATGCTGAGATATTTTAAGGTCACCCACAGTTTCTGAGTTTCTTAGGCTTCCAGAGTGACTTATGGTGATTTTTAAGGGAATCTAGTGTAGAATTTCTTAAATGTGATCATTTTTCACTTGCAAATATACCTAGTTGGAATTCTGCATGTATTTGTGGCTCATGTGTGTGCATACACATACCTATGTTAGGACAATGCAATGGAAGATTTTAAAAAGCAACATAAAATTATATATTTTGGATTCTTGAAATACATATTTTTAAAGATTTTATTTACTTATTTTTAGAGAGAGGAGAAATGAGGGAGAGAGAGAGAAACATTAATGTGTGGTTGCCTCTCATGTGGCCCCCACTGGGGACCTGGCCCACAACCCAGGCATATGCCCTGACTGGGAATCGAACTGGTGACCCTTTGGTTCACAGCTCATGCTCAATCCACTGAGCTACACCAGCCAGGGCCTTAAAATATATTTCTTGCCACTGTTAATTATATAGAGCTATTGACAAAAATTGTCTTTTCACTGAAAGGGAGACACAGAGAGAAGTGATAAATTTTATATGCTCTTATTTATTGCTTCATGATATGATTTCCAAGGTATTGTGCACCATATCAGGTAATCACTATTATCTATAATATCCAATTACAAGTCATACCTAACATATACAGAAAACAAAGACATTAAGAAGCTTTAATCTTTATGTCAAGAAGAAATATATACATATAACAGGATGGCAAAATTTTTATATTTGAATTACTCTTTAGGAAATCTTGTATTTGAAAGATATAAGTAGATAAACGGAAACCATTAAAAATTGTAGAAGTTAAGACTGTTAAAATTCCAAATGAGACAATCTCATCTGGGAAAGAGAGGAAGGAAGGAGTGGGGGAAACCCTCAGTGACCTGCACCAGAGGGGACACAGAAAACATCCCTGTCCAAAGCTTCCTAATCCCAGACAGTGGAGAGGCAAATGGAATGTGGACTGTTCACAGTAAGCACTCCACCACTAACTCCTCTGTGAAACTTTTGCAGAACCAAACAAACAAAACCTATACAAGCACACACCAACAACAGCAATAGAAAAATATTTTGAGAGGATAAATATATTTTGGAATTTTTTTTAAGTGCTAAATTCTGTATTTAGGTCTCTCCTATACAAAATTCTGAACTATTTGAGTAGGTGCCAGCATCTAGGAGACTAAGATTGGTATGTGAGCTACCTATATAAAGATTATAATGTGGCTCTTATAAAATTGATGTTATTATAAAAAATCATTTTGTCAGAACATAACAAATAAAAATCCTGAGTGTTTGCAGTGACTATGCAGCACAAACAAGGATTTATTAGCTTTTGCAGTGAAATACTTGTTTTAGTTTTACTATCATTAGCTTACGTAAGTGTTATAATTTACAGAAGTTTGCTAAGAAAAATCTTTCAGGTGTGTATGAGATATCTGATGATTGTACACATATCATGACTTAATTCATGAATGGTAAACAAAAGCACTATATTTTCAGACATGTATAGATATGCGAATTGTTTAATTAAAAATTTGCTATGGTTTTAGGGCTATTATCTATAATATTTATAATTATCCTGTAAATACATATAGAAATGTACTGGACAGGGACCAGCCTAGAGCAGGTCTGCCTCAGGCCAGCCTTTAGTGTGTGGGTTCTTGAGTTTGTGTAGGAAAGTTTTCACAACACAAGTCCAGGTGATTTTGAGAGAATGTATATTAAAGAGGGAGCAGTAAGACAAAGGAGGACACACAGGCAGTGCTCTGCTTTGGCTCCCTGGGAACGTTATACGAAAGGAGTGAGCCACAGAGGGGCTACTGGTATATCAATGGGAAGAAGGTCACAGTGACCGAAATAACCCAAGGTGTGGCTGCTTTGAGCTCATTAGGCAGTCAGAGAAAAGGAATGCTTGGAAAGAGAATCGGGAGTTATCCCAGGGTAAACTGCTGCTGCCTACCACTCCCCTGGCTCAACTCTGCTGGGGACCCCTGGAGGTTAGGAGGAAGAAAAAAGTTCGTGCCTCAGAAGGGGCATGGGCATGCTAGCAAGCCAGCCCTGATATACTTTGTTTGGGGTCTTATCTCTCTGCTTTGTGTGAGAATCTTAGGAGAGAGTTTGAGTAGAATATTCATCAGCTTTCCAGGTACATTTTCAATATGCTGATGTATCGAAATGAACATAGAGGATTATTTTTTTGTTTGTTTTATTGTTTTGATTTTATCTTGGGTCTATCTGGTGCCACTGGGGTTTTTCTTATTTGTTTCCCTGCCTTCATCTCTTCTTGGGTTTAACTGTCACAAATGACACTAATTAGGTCTCTGTTCTCGAATTTCCCTGTGACTTAAGCTATGTATTCTGCGGTTAGGGAAGAGAGGTATGAACCACTTGCTCTCAAGTGTCCTTGGTTGGGGAAGAAAAGTCTTGCAATTCATCAGCTGGATGAATATAAGTTGTTCAAACTGTTTGGCCTTGTTTAATTTCCTTGTCTCAGTTTCCCCATTCCACTTGTCCAGGAATTTTCCTAGCTTCTTACTGTCCTGACTCAGAAATGTCAGTAGTGTATGAGAATTATTTGTTTTTTATTTTATAATTCTACTATTAAAGATGTTACTCTGTTGTTAAAAACAAAGGACCACACTAACAAAATGTCACATTTATTGGCAGCGATGTTTTGAAAAGTGTGCTCCATCCTACTTCTGTCACCGATTTCAATGAAAATTCATGGACAGAGTGCAAGGAATCCCTATCTAAGTACTCAGAAAAGTAAGTGGTAATAGGCAGGCTGGGTAAGAAACCAGTGCTCTAGGTCCAAATGATCTGACAGTGAGTTTCTTTGTATTTTTTCTTCTGTGTCTCCTGGCCTTGACTCAAAGGCAGCAGGAATCCATGAACTGTGCCCTGGACTCAGACATGAAGAGCTCCAGATAAGCCTTCTCTTTATGACCTAAGGGGAGGGGAGGGAGCCCCCAATAAGAGAGAGAGAGAGAGAGAGAGAGAGAGAGAGAGAGAGAGAGAACGGTGTCTCCCATCAGTTTGTACTCATGCTGTCAGCCAGGACTGCTGTTAAGTCTTGACTGAGAATAGAAGATCCACACCCATACTCACACAAAGTTGTTTGCAGAAAGCTTCAGGTCCTCACTGTGTGGACCTCTCCATAGAGCTGCTCAGGACAAGGCAAGTGCCTCCCTCCGGAGGGAACAATCCAAGGGGAAGGGATGGAGAGAGTGTGCAACCCAGAAACTACAGTTGTATTAAAACTTCACCTTAAGAATATAATACCATCTCTCTGCTTCAATCTGTTGGTCAAGCAGATTGCTCCCAGTACATTATAGGAAAGGACGAAACAATAGGTTGAATATGAGGAACAATGTACATGGTGACTTCTTAGAACCTGGCTACCACAGCTTACAAAACACCATGGATGTCTGACAAATCTTTAGCAGAAAAGACAACCAGCTGATGTCAAACCTAAGACTTAACTTAAAATTATTGGAACAACACTTTAATGCAGTATTATAAATATGCTCCAAGGATAAATGCTAAAAGCTGTTGAAACAAATAGAAAGTTTCAGCTGATGAATTTAAGAAATGACCAAATGGAAAAATTTATAACAAAAAAATTATGATATGAAAAATTTACTGAAAGGGCTGAATAGCAGAATGAAGATAAGAGTGAGTGAACTTGAAATTAAATCAATAGAAATCTTCCAGTTTGTAGGACTTGGGAAAAAACATTTAAAGTAAAATTAACAGAGTTTCAGGGATCTTTGAGGATAATATCAAAAGGTCACTTACTTATGTCCTAAGACTTTCAAAAGGGAGGAAAAGGCCATGGATTAGAACCAAAAGAAAACTTGAGGCTGAAACTTTCTAAATTAGGCAGGAGATATAAATTTTAACCAAGTGCTTCAGTGAAACTCAAAAAAGATAATTTCAAAGGAACTTATCCTCAGTGTATCAGAATAAATTTACGGGGATAAAAATCTCATAAGCATCCAGAGGAAAATGATACATTATACATGGGAATAATGATTTAAATGAATTTAGATGTCTTATCAGAAAACATAGACATTAGAAAGCATGTTTTAGATGCTGATAGAAAATAATTCTATGTCCAAAGAAAATATGCTTGTGAAATAAAAACATCTTCAGATAAAAATAAGATGAAAGAATTTGTTGTCAGCAGAACTGGTTGAAGTGAATATGGACATTTCTCAGACAGAAAGAAATGATATCACAGGTAAAAATGAACTTCCAGAAATAAAGAATCAGCAAAAATGGCAAATTTATGAGTAAGCGTGATGAACTGTTTTTCTCCCCCCAAGTTTTTAAAAATGTCAGAAATAGTTAAGCGCAAAAAAAATAGCATGGTCTAGTGAAACTTTCATTCTATACTGCTGTAATATATATGAAAGCTACAACAAAAAGAGTGATGGTGATGACATCATATATTGATAATATTCCTACATTTTGAACTTGAAATTGTAAAATATTAACTGTAAGTAGATTGTGAAATAGTAATCATGTATAATATCCCCCCAAATCATGCAAAAAATGTTATAAAGAGATATTCTACAAATAAATGTACATATAATATGAAGTAAAATTTAAATATTCCCCAAAAGACAGAAAATGAAGCACAGAAGAAATGCAAAAGGACAATGAGAAAATAAATTATAAAATGATATGCATATACCCAACTATATCAATGACATTACATTTAAATGCTGTAAATACCATAGCTATGGATGATTCTGAAGGCCACAGTGCAGCTGTGGGCAACTGGTGTTTGGCAGCTTCATTATGACCATGTGCCCACTCATGCATCATAGTCTTCTGCAGAGTGTTTTGGCAAAACATCAAATCACCCAGGTGGCTCAGCACCCCTACAGCCCAGATTTGGCACCCTGCAACTTCTGACTTTTCCCAAAACTAAAATCACCTTTGAAAGGGAAGAGATTTTAGACTGTCAGTGGGATTCAGGAAACTACAACAGGGCAGCTAACGGCTATTGCGAGAACTGTGTGAGGTCCCAAGGTGCCTATTTTGAAGAGGACTGAGGGTCATTGTCCTCTATGCAATGTTTCTTGTATCTTCTTCAATAAATGTGTCTATATCTCTATTTTTCAAATTACATGTTACCTTCTGGACAGAATATATATATACACATGTGTGTGTGTGTATACACATTGTGAATAAATACACACACATATAAAATCTGGCACAAAAATGCTCCTTTTTATTATAAAGTCATAAGCATGTAATTGTGTAACATAACAATATCACACTCAAGCACACCATGCACCATTTTAGGTGAAATATCCAAATTAAAACTATAAATTATTGCCCCCATATTATTACCCTACTCAAACAGGCATTAGTTTTGCTGGAACATACACACACACATATCACACATGCATGTATAAAACTTCTTAAAGTTTAGTAACCAAAGTCAATAATATTTTTTTCTTAGCAAGCTTGGGATTTTTAAATCAATTTTTAGTCACAAAATTCTCCACCGTAAATTTCTTTTTTCTCAATATCTGTATATTTGGGACAAAGTTTACTTTATTGTGATATATAGTTGATACTGAGGCATTGGTAGTTTTGCTGCTTTTTATGGGAATTTCCCAAAATTGAGAGGCAGAGTTAGGGGATAATTTTTTCTGAACAAAAATATGTTATTAAATTGAGTGCATTAGGATTTTATGTTTGTTTTATATGATGAGTACTGTATGTTGGAGAATTAATTTTCTAATACTTATTATTTGATTTAAAAACAAGAATATTGAAATGATAAGTAATGAAAATCAGATTTACTATCTTTGGCAGTACACACCTTTGTTTACATAATTTAATATAATCGATGGCTAAGTAACAAGAAATGAGAATATCTGTGCACGTGGATTTATCCTGACTCCAACGTGGCACTGCCTTTACAAAAAACAGAGGGAGATACAAAAACTTTCTAAACAGTTTTTTTGATTTGCAGTGTACAGACTGAAATTAGGAAGCTACAGTCTATTTTGTTGAAATAGAAATCAAGCCATACAATTATCTTCAGATAAATGTGCAAATCAAGAAAAATATGCCATTCAGATTACTGCATCATTCCATCAAAATGTGTATTCTGAATTTAAAAATATGAAATAGTAAAATTCAAAGTTCCTTGTGCTTCAGCCAATAGAATCTGCTAAAAGTCACTAAAGTTGAAATGTATAAAAATGTACAAAATTAAAGTGATATTGACAAGGAAAGCAGAAACTTGATTTCATTAGAGACATTAATGTCAGAGCTTTACAAATGTTTTTAGGAATTATTTATATAATTGAACAAAGAATTCAATGGAGAAAATTTACTCTAATATTGAAACATTACATTTCCTATATGATTGAATATTATACTTTAATTCTAAAATTATTAGAGTGCAATTGAATGTATTGGTTATATTCACACCCAATAGAAAGTCATATTCAGAGATGTAAAAAACCGGAAAGTTGCTTTTAGATGATCACAAGCTGAAATTTATCTTTACATCATTATGTACAGGTAGTGTTTTATACAAATTTGTTCTTCAATTATCTACAATGTAGCTTCTGCATAAAGGATCTTTTGAAAAGAGAACCAGGCACTTTTATCTCATTAGAATGGAGGTTTGGAAGAAATGCTCATTCTATTGAATGGATTAACTGAAGTCTAGCACAAATTAACAACCACTGTTGCAAAGTGCATTGATAGCAAGATATTCTTTGGAATTTTAAACTGGTTCCTGCAACATTTTGGAAGTTGTATTATTTTCTGGTAAATAAGCAAAGATAAATTATGAAACAGACACCTACAAGCTAACAAACAGTATTATAAAAATGTTACCATTAAAAAACATATTTTGATTTCTACTTCCTCTTTTTCCAACTTGAAGTACATTCAGCTTCAGTTAGGAAACCTTTATGTTCTTTGATAATATATGTTCAGTGATTTCATCCCCATTTATTGTAATTATTAGAGTTACAGCCTAACCAGAATAATTCAATTATTTCTAAGATCAATCCTAAGCAGTATAGAGGTCAAGTGCATTTTTAAATCCATAAAATAATACTTGTGATAAATTTTTATTAGGTAAATTCAAACACTGAGAAATGCAGATTTTAAATGTGCAATTAATAAGTTTAAATGAATTTATATTCCCACCTTACTGCAGTTAAGGAATGTAACGTATGCATCATGTCTTTCTGGTCATCCTCACCTTAGCAGTCAGAACCTCTGTTCCCATCTCTGTTACTATAGATTAGCCTTTTATACAAATTCATATTAAAATTGTATTATTTGTGTCTGACTTCTTGCATTCAACATGGAGCTTTTGCAGTATATCCATTCTTTTTTATGTATCAAGAATTAATTCCTTATTGCTAAAGAGTATTTTATATTATGAATATACCATAATTTGTATTTTATATTATGAATATACCATATTTTATATTATGAACAAACCATAATTTGTTTTCTTGTTCACCAATGGATGGATATTTACATTATTTTTATTGTTTGGCTACAAGCAATAAAGTTTCTTTATTCTTGGAAAGATCTTTCATGCAGATATGTTATTTTTAAAGTTGTATACCTAGGAATAGATTGCTTTGTCACAGAGCAAGTTTAATTTTCTAATAAAGTAAATAATACTTTTTCAAAGTGGGTGTAGCATTTTAATTTTCATGAGCAATTTTGAGACTACTTGTTACTTCACATCCTCCCCCCTAAATTTATCATTATTAATATTATAAAGTTCAGCCATTCTGATGGTGTGTGGTAGTATCTCATTCGCAATTTAATTGGTATTTCCCTGATTATAAATGGCATTGAAAATCTGTTCATGTGAGAAAAGGCCATGCATGTATCTATTCCTGAAATGTCTTTCCAGTATACTGCCCATTTTTAATTAAGTTGTTTGGATGCTATTACTGTTTTATGGAATTTTATAGATTCTGGATACAACTCTTCTTTCTTACTTCATTTACAATTTTTAATGTTTAATGGGCAGATGAAGATAACATTTTGGGTTTGCGTAGGACTAAGAGGTTTCCTGGAAAATAGAAATTTCCATTTTAAACTAAGACACTCCTAGGAAAACTAGGATGGTTGGTTACCCTAAAAGTCAAGTTGTTATTTTTTCTTTTATGTTTAATGCTTTGTGTGTCACCTTTCAAATTCTCTGCCTAATGCTTAGTCATGAAGAGAAAATATCCTGTTTTTGTTTAGAATCTCAAAACATTTAGTATTTATGTTCACCTCTGCAAGTCTTGGTTTTGTCCTGTGGCTGAATCTATACATTTGCAACACTATTTATTTAAAATACTCTCTCTATTCTCAAATTATTAGCTATGCATGTTATTTTATCATTTTTTGGTTTAAAATATTATTTGCATATTTTAAGTATTTTTTTATTTTCTAAATTCTAAATGTTTAATTAACATGTCAGTTTCTTAAAAATCAGTGTAATTATGATTGGGATTATGTTGACTATTTAGATCCATTTGGATAGAATGGACATTTCCATCTTCAGTTTTACAATCCATGAACTTGGTACATTTCTCTTTTTATTTAGTTTTTTTTTTCACAGTATTCAATGTAGAGAAGTCTTACATTTTTTAAAAATGTATTCCTAAATGTTATACTTTATATATTATTTATAAGTGAATTTTTAAATCTTATTATTAATTATTCATAGATAGATAACTTTTTTCATTATGTACTCTATTTTTTAAATTTCATTTTAATTTTTGTTCAAGTACAATTTTCTGTCTTTTATTCTCATCCCAGTCCACCCACCCCAGTGCTCCCCACCTCCCTCCCATTTCCACCCCCCTTAGTTTTTGTCCATGTGTCCTTTATATTTGTTCCCATAATCCCTTTCCTTTTTCCCCTGAAATTCCCTCCCCTCTTCCCTCTGGTTACTGTCAGCCTCTTCTATTTTGATTTCTAAAAGAAACATTTTGTTTCCTGACTTGACAATAAGGTGAGTGACCCCTTTCAAAAAAGGTAAATGATTTGCCCATTGACACAGTCTGTGAGTATTAATTATTCTTGAATGTGTGGACCAATGAAGTCCACATTGTAGGTTTAAAAGTTCTATCTGTGCTACTTATTTGAATGTTGCTTGCTCTATTGTATTTGTTTATTTATTGTTGGCTTGTTTTTTTTTGTTTGTTTGTTTTTCTTACTAATGACATCAGAAACTATTAAAATGTTTAAACCTGTATGTATCAGTGAAAATAAAATAGTTACAGTGGCTTTAAAATTTAAACAAACTAACATTGTTTTAATTACTGAGATATTGCCACTTGTTCAACAGACAGTAATTCTTAGCAACTACTACTGATATAAAATTATTGATTTGAACATTCCTTGATTCACAAGTTTTGCTGGGGTTAGCAAAAAGGATTTATGTTTTAAATCTCACCTATCAGTGGGAGTAAGGCTTATTAATCTTTTACTGAGGTAGCTTTTTACAATATTAAATGTGAGTTCTCTTCTCTCAGAACTATACTGGTCAGCATGATCTATAGATACATCTCTTTTATGCAATGTAGGTATAATTTGCTTTTTATCAAAAACAGCAATTTAAATTTAAATAAAGAATCATGGGAATTATCACATTTCTTCCAAAATTCAACTTCTGTATGCCACAATTTTCTTTACTGCAAAATGTAAATATTTTAAAATGTACTAGAATTAGCCAAGACAATGGAATAGGGTAAAATATTTTCATTTCAACTTATGTGGTAGCTGTTATTATAGTCAAACCCACATGCTACATATGCTCTCAAAGTTCACTATGGTAGGTCATCATTAGGTATATTAAGTATTCTGAATATAGTGTCATCTCATAACAATGAAGATGAGAAAAACCATTTATAGGAATGGTAAAATAGCTTGGTCTGGCAGATAATTTGCAGAAAAAAAGAATGTCTGAAAATCATGTATAGTCTTGGTTGAATTAACTTACATTTCTTCCTTGGTTATCCTTGCATACCTAACATTGCTCCCATTACTGCTAATAGTGAATCAGCAGACTGCCTGACATTCAAAATTTTTCCTCGCAAACTTTCACAGTGTCTTCAAGGTGGCCTTTGAGAAATGAAAGAAGCATTAGGACTTTAGATAAATCCTTTGCTCGCTTAATCTGTAGGACCAACAACAACGATTGTTAACAAAAACCAATATTAGATTTAAGAGGCCTGTACCCACCCCCACTTCAAAGAGTTAAAATGTCTTTTGTACTTGTGTTAGTATGTTACATGCTAATGTTCTGCTCAATTTCCAGAACTGGAAACCCACCCCGCAATGACGATTGCATGGGCACTAAATGCTTCTAGTCTCTGTTGGCAGATAAGCAATAATTAGTGCTTTTGAAATGCTAATCATAAAATTTATTTTATTTGTCTTTGGAGACACAATGAGATGTGGGGGGCAGAGGTGTATAGGAGCTGGAGGGCTGGTCAGTTTGAACACTTTTTACTTAGGGTTAATGAAACTCAGACAAATATAATCAGAAATATATTTGTTCACAATAATTTAAACCCAGAATAATGTATATACCGAAGTGTGATTGCTCCATCTGAAGAAAGTCTTATTAGTATTTATATACATGTATAATACAGAATAAATAATGTGACCTGTAATTTTATAATAGAATAGTGAATAATTAGAACTATACACCAGACTCCTTGAAAGGGAGTTAAAAATATTGTGTCATTAAATTCTGCCCCAAAAGTAGGTGCTGTTACTTCTGACAATTTTTGATTGATTGTTTGTTTGAGTAAAGTGAGATGGTTAGGTAACCAGTTTGCATAGCTCACAGGTGGTAGAGTCAAAATTGACCCTCAAAGTCCACTGTTAACTGAATTCTGTTAGTAATTTCTACCTGGAAGAATTAATGCTGCTGCATTCTGTATTACATATTTAAAAAGGGAAAAAATACCAAAATGCTAATAATTATATTATAAATGTTTGGCAAACCTGGGTTTTATTCTAGAATGTGATGAGTTTTTAATGTAGTAACTTAGAAAAACTTAGAAACTATAATTTTATATTCTCTGGTAAGTTTAATAAAACAGGTTTATTCATATAATTTTTAACTTTTTCAATCTGATTTTTTCAAAGTATTATACTTTTGATTTGAATACATCCATTTCTAGTTAAATTGCCCGGGCATTCCTCTGTTCTTACACATTTGTGCACCTGCTCATATTTCTCCTTCATCTGGATCAAGGGTTTAAATGGCTCTCAAATTAGGCAGTATTACTACCAGTTTGTGCTTTTGCTCTGTAGCACACAGGAAATTAATTACCAGTATAGAGCTCATTCCTGCCTTGTTTATTTATTTTTTTTGCCTGTAGCTACTTAGACTAATCCTTTATTACTTCATTTTCTGCAAATATTTATTTCTATTTCTATAAGAGACTTTAGTAGATGTTTTAAATAACTTTTGAACATAGGGGTACATATATTTTTGTGATTAAATATTTTCAAAATTTCAGGTAGATACCCTGAGAAGGGGTTGTATGAATTCTTTATATATTTTGGATATTAACTCCTTGTCAGAGCTGATTTCTTTTGCTGGGCAGAACCTTTTTACTATGATATAGTCCCATGTATTTATTTTTCTCTTACTTCCCTTGCCTTAGGAATCAAATTCATAAACTCTTCTCTAAGACTCATATGCGGGATATAAAACTGAAGGTAACAAATGATCAAATATAACAAACAAACAAAAACCCCTAGACACAGACAACACTGTGAGGTTACCAGAGGGGAAGGGGAAGTGGTGCAGTGAAGGGCTGCGGGGGTTGAGTGTGTAGTGATGGAAGGTGTTTTGACTTTGGGAGGTGGGCATGTAAACAAAAACATGTTGTCTGCCCCTACAAAAGACAATACTCCAGAGGCAGGTTCTGATGGAAAGGAAAGTGGTTTTTATTTTGTACAGGCTGGCCATCTGGAAGTTGGGAAATTCAAATCTCAAAACCCATCTCCTGGGAAGATGGGGGATTCGTGCCACAAAGCCCATCCCCACATCTCCGTGGAAGCAGAGGTTTTCATAAGGAGGGAGAAGGGAATAGAAAAAAGAGATCAAGGGAGGGGGTTAAAAAGTTCTCTGTGTGCAGGTGAGCATGATCCATTCTGATAAGGCAAATGATGGTCCGTGTGTATCATCCTGGTTTAGTCATCCTGGTTTAGTCATCCTGATTTCGCGTCATCCTGGCTCCACAGTTGAAAGTCAGAAAATTTCCCAGAGCTAGCATGCTTGAAGGTCAGAATATATATCTTTTGAATTTAGTCCCTAGGACTCTTTTACAAACATGCTGTTTATCTTTAAGCCACATAAGAGAATCAGCTCTTACAGAAACAGTGTCAAAAGAATGGTGGTCCACTCACTGATACAATTTTCCACTGTTACAGGCACACAGTGAAATACACAGATGATATCTAGTAGAGCTGTATACCTGTAACCTGTGTAAATTCATTAACCAATGTCACACTGATAAAGTTAATAAAAATAAGTGATAAAAAATCTAAATCATGTTATGCTACTTATCCTTTGCTCAAAGAATTCCAATGACTTTCTATTACATTTCAGTGTATAATCCAAGATCATAACCAGAACTTCAAAGACATGACATGAACAAAATCTAGCCTCTGATATCACTTTCCTTTCAGTCAAACTGAGCTTATTGCTCTTTCTTGATCACAGTAAGGAATAACCTGTCTTGACCCCTTTCTAGTTATTGTTCTCTTCACATAGAAGGTTCCAGGTATTCTCAAAGTTTTTTCCTTCCCTTCATTCATATCTCCATTCAAGATAACCATCTCACACCTCACTGATCAGCCTGTTTAATACTAGGTCTGTCCAGACTGTATCCAGCCATGTCATATGAAAAACTGGGATTTCTTTATTGAAGAAGATAAAAGATACAAGAAACATTGTATATAGGACAATGATGCCTCAGTCCCCTTCAGAGTAGGCACCTTGGGACCTCACACACTTCTCCCAATCACTGTCTGCTGCTCTGTCATATTTTCCTGGATTTATCAATGGTCTGAAACCTCTTCCCTTTCCAAAGTGATTTTAATTTTGAGAAAAGCCAAAAGTCGCAGGGTGCCAAATCTGGACTGTAGGGGAACTAAGTCACCCGGGTGATTTGATCTGTCACAAAAAGTCTCTGCACCAGGTAAGATGCATGAATGGGTATGTTGTGGCCATGAAGCTGCCAATCATCAGTTGCCCATTGCCATGTCCTTCTGAACATCCTAATAATTTCCATGGAGGAATGTTCAAGCCCAACACAAAAGCATGCAGATTTGTTGCTCTATTCAGTCAGTCATTTTTAATGCCACGGCCAAACAGTACACATGCTCATTCAAGGGTGTCTACTGACCCCACTGACTAATACAAAGAAGTCATCGTTGTATATACATGTGAATTCCATTCCACTCTCCTTGGCAGTCAGGTCATGTCAATGTCACACAAACCATTCTCATTATATTAACAATGGCTGGACTTTTTCCAGATTGACCTCGTACATCTTTCTAAGTCACTTACTTTCACCCTACTATTTTAGTATTTTCAAGGTACTTATCTCTGCAAATCAGACGCAAGCTATATGAGTGCAGAAATTTGTTTTGCCCATTACCAAAGCCTAATGTCTGGAAAGCATTAGGGACTAAATTATTTTTTTTTCTTGAATGTAGGAAGGAATTGGAAAAGAAAAGAATGGATAGCAAAGTGTTTTTTAAACACAAATAATTGAACCAGCACTCTCCAGTGTATCTTTCCTTAATGATGAAAACATTCCATATTAGTGCTGTCTCATAGAGTAGCCACTAGAAAAATGAGTCTATTAAGCACTTAAAATATGGCAAGTCAAACTGAGGAATGCATTTTTAATTTCTTTAATTAAATTTGAACAGCTGCATTTCTATCACATTGGAAAGCACAGCATAGGGCGATAGCAGAGGCAGGGAAATGACTAGGCCTATTAGCATAGGATTGTGTTGGCCAAAAAGTCTGTTTACTTTTTTTTTGTAAAATAAAGGACACATTTTTCATTTCACCAATAACTTTATTGATTCGGATAGTTTGAATATGCTGGCTATCTCACACACAGTATAACATCGATTGTTCTCAATTAATGTTTGAATTTAATTTCTATCAACTTCAACTGGTTTACCTAACCATGGAGCATCGCACAGTGAGAACTCTTTAGCACAAAACTTCACAAACCACTTTTGACATGTTTGATCAGTCACAGCACCTTTTCCATACACTGCACAGATCTTATTTTTGCATTTCAGTTGCATTTTTACCTTTATTGAAACAATGAAGCATAACATACTGAAAATTTTGCATAATTTCTTGCATTTTCAATGTTAAAATGGCTACACAAATTTCACCTATTTTGATGTTTTTTTAAAAAATGCAAGCCAATATGAAAACTGTCACAATACAATCTAACAAAATTGTTTCAAATGAAGTTAAAGACAACTAAGCACTACTAGAGCCATCTTAGAGGAAAAACAAAATGAACTTTTTGGCCAACCCAATATATTGACCCAAATATCCATTGTGCAATTAATTTTTTAAATGCTCATTGAAATTTTTGCATTATTTGAAATGAGGGCCCTGCTGTTACTACATTTTCAAGAATTTACATTTCAACTCCAAGGATCTCATTTTGATTTAGGTATATGGTACAGTTATGTGATATTGGAACTTACAAGCCTATAAGTAAAAGTTATTTTTTTAGCTACTGAGATTAAAATAAAAATAAAAGGAAATAGAAGATAAATGTGGATTTTCAAAATTTCAAAACATTTATCAAATAGTTATTTCTAGTGTTAGCAAAGGTAGGGATTTAGTTACTATATTTAAAGCATTTAAAATTAAAGACTTTGTCCACTTGATCACAGGTATACAAATTTGCCAATGAAATAATCAGATACAGGTTAAATGTGTTTGGTATGCTGGTGTTTTCAATGACATCATTACTTATAACAATGCAAAGTGGAAGTATTCTTAACACCCTAGGCTAATGAATTTACACGAACTAGAAATAGACCACATGCTATTGTTGAAGTGCATACCTGGGGCTAAACCACTAGTTTTGATCTGAAGAGTATAATGTAGAATACAGTACAGCATATGTGCGTGTTAATGTGTGTATGTTGCTTAAGACATCAGTAGTTATTTTTCATTATTATTATTAAGCCCTCAGTAGTTACTTTTTATTATTATTTTTTTTACAATTCTTTCTCTGCACTTTTATTGTTGATAGTATTACAGATGTTCCCATTGTACCCATTTCCCCACCCCGCCATCTGCCTCCACCCAGCAGCCCCTGTCCCTCTTTCCCTCTGGCCATCACCACACTGTTGCCTGGCCTGTCAGTTATGCATACATGTTCTTTGGCCGATCCTTTCACCTTCTTTTATCCATGTATATGTTTCAGGAGACTATAATAGCAATAACTGCATATTGATAAGTTTACTAAATAAGGTTCATTATCTCTGTGTTAAGTAAAACGATCGATTTTAGTCCCTGGCCTTCTAAGTAAGGATGACCTCCTGTGTATTATATAGATTGGCATTTACTTAACTAAACCTCCTTTAGCTTATATTTAAAAAAATGTTTACTATACTCTTTTCCCCCTCCTCCTAGGTTCAGATAATAGATTTAGATTCTCTCGTTTACCAACTTCTCCTTGAGCCTCTGTTCTCTAGCACCCGCACCTTCAGGTCAGAGGCCCATAGACAGCCATGGTGGACCTACACTAGTTAGTATGGACTTGTTTGCAAAAATAGGAATGTACAATTTAAGTTGACTTAAACTCAAATGTAACTTTACTGATTCCAGAATTTAAAAATATATGTATTCTAAGGTGAGGGTACCTGGGTTTGTTTTAATGCATACCACGTGATTCAGAAGTATATGTTTCTTCTTTTTTTCTTTCTGCATTTACTGAAAAGGTTCTGAGATTCAATCAATTCTTTCAGTTTGGTCACATGCCCAACACCGAATCATTCAGCGGGATGTAAGTGGTAAAGCATATGGAACCTACTTTAACTTTGCAGTAATTAAACTTTTCTGGGTCCACATAGACTTCCAATTAAAATTGTAGTCTGTTAGAAAAGAGGGAGGGAAAGGCAATCCTAGGAAGAAAATCAACAGTCAACTGCTGAACCAGACTGCTGCTTCCTGTATTCCTGACTGCAACAGACTCCCCTACTGTAAGGGAAAACTCTGACACAACCTGGTGCCCAAACCAGTGCATGTCCTTTATTGTAATGCAGAGAAGCAGAGCACTTCTGTGTCTGAAAGCACCAGATTGCTCATATGTTTTTCATACTTTTTTCACATCTGCGAATGTTTAGCTCTTTTGAACAGTGCCATTATTTACCTCTTTCACCTCAGTATTTATATGTTTCATTTACAGGGTTTAGAAATGACAAATTGGCTATTTTGGAACCTTAAGTGTCAAACAACAGCAGGTTGTTATTTAGCCAAGATTTTTTAAAGCTGTCATCAGAGTTCTTTTCTGTAGGGATTTAAAAAAATAGCCTTAGGTCTTATTTCATAGTAACCTGCTTACTCATCAGCATTTATTCATAGTTTAATCAGAGTATACCCTCTAATGCCCACTAATATCATTCACAATAGATAGAACAAGCACCATTATAAACTACTTTATGTTAATATAACAGAAACAATGTACTAAAATACAATTATTTAACTTGGACTTATGTATTAATTTGAAAAATTATCTAAATTATCTAGTGTTTCTTCACTAGACTATATGTAAAATTTTTAAGAAAATATAAAAGTAATCCAAGTTATAGAAAACATTAATACTTTCAATATAAAGAGAAAAGACCATTGTGAAACAGGAAAAGAGGATAGGCATTTGTACATAGTTTACTACTGCAAAAAAAAAATAATTGGAAAAATGTGATTTTCCACCTGTGAGTTTTGAAGTTTGTGTAAATTATAGCTTGATATTTTCTGAGATGACATAAGTGATTTATAGAGTTCAGTGCTGACAAAAGAGTGTAGGAATTGCCATCGTTCAATGCTGGCTTAGGGCTTTGAAGTGGTGTTATATAGTTATTCTCACAGTAAAATGGTTCACCTTTCATTTTATAGAACAGGATGATGAATGGTACAGTGGGAGCCTTGAAGTGATATGTAGCAACCCCAAACAGTGAGATTCCTTCTAGCATTTAAATAGCAGCTCACAACTGGGCATCACAGGTGAACATACGGGCTTTCAGTATGTGTTAATTATGCCAGGAACAGCAGATGGAATGTTCCTGAAAAGATTGATTAATTATCTTTCTTTATCAAACATAAATTTATCTATCAATATAACATTACCACATTTGTAATAACATGGCATAGAATAGTATAGAGATTTTTAATGAAAAAAATATTCAGACATTTCATGCCTCAGTGGCTTTTCACATGCTTCTTATGTCTGAAATGTCTTTCTCTTCTTACTCACCTAAGTAATCCATAGTTATCTTGAACATTTTTTTCTCCTGTATTTTCTGTGGGAGATCATGCATTTATTCTTGCATATCTGAAGTTCTATGATAATCTAGTTATATGTCTCACCTCTTCCCTCCATTTGTAAGCCTCTTCAGAGCATATCATCCTGGTATGTGAGGCAAGACTTCAATTTTAAACTTATATCATGATTTATTAAAACATACTAAAGAAATTGGCAGTTAAAATGTGACTCCTCTGTATACTAATGTATAACACATGTTTGGTAAAAAAAAAAGTTCATCTGAATATAAAGTAAAATTCTCAACTGTGATAACAAATATAATGTAATGCATATTTATGGTGTTCATTTGTTTATTAAAAACAGTTGGTCAGCTGACAGTATATATCCTGTTATCTTTATAAATAAATTGTGTAATAATTAAAACATTATTTCAATATATAATAATTAAAATCAGAACGGATACTTTTTATACTGTTAATGATTTCCTAATTTTAAGATCTGTTGTATACAGATACATTACAATGCCTGGAACATTGCCTGGAACATCACAGATGTCAACAGAGAAGAGCCTAGGGTGTTATGATTAGCTTTCCAACATAAGGTGGCCAGTTACTTTGTCATCCCAACCAGGGCAACTTTGACAGAGTAGGATACATAACAACAGTTATACCAATGCTATAGGTGTCAACTGATATTGCCCATGACAGCCAGGTCCTATGGTCTTGTGCTCACTCTGCCAATAAATGTAAAAGTACTGTAGTTACAATATGGTCTGTATATTATGTTTAAATGCACACATGTGTACTGCTAAACACATGATGTAGCACATGTGAAATATGCATGTGTGTATATGAGCATTCGTATCTATATGTATTTATGTATATATAATCTATGCATTTTTAAATATTTAAATATTAACTTCTGAATACTAAAAGGAGGAAAAATACTATACAATTCAAGTTACAAGTTTAAAAAATTTTCTTACATAGCTCTATTGAATTAGGTAGATAGGGACAGTCCTTTTATTTTTCACTTTCACAAAATTTTTATATTTCTAGATAAGATAGATACATTTTCACAGGTAGAAAGAACTCCCTCCATTGCCCAAGATGGGGCAGGGTTGCATTATACTTGGCTTAGTACTGATTTCTCTTTGCAATTCTTTCCATGTACACAGGTTCTTTCATATACTTCCAGGCAAAATCAATGAAACTGTAAAATCAGTATATGAACTAGAAGTTGGTAAGTCTCAAATTTCTATTTTCTAGTTCAGACTGTCAACCATTCCTTGCATAAAATGACTTCAAACCAGTTTGTGATTTTTTTATAGTGCTTGGATGAGTTCTAGCTTGTCAATGTCTTTTTTTCATTTTGAATTAGAACTATTCATAAACTCTTGTGGTCTGAGTAGTGCCGCATAGAAAGAATTTTCACCTCCTTTATTTATACATTGATGCAATTAAAATTGTATTAGCATTTTGGTGTTCCTATTATTCTGCTGAAACATGTTTTCAAATCAACTACCCCTCTGAAACGTGTTTATACACACTTCGCTGTATGGAACTATGACGTACCATGCAGCACTTCTGGGGCTGCCTCCTTGTTCCAAGTGCAGAACAGTCCAAACAAGCCTTGTTACTTTCTGTGTTCTATGTTCTCTGAGCACTTTTATTCTGTCATCACTCTCTCTAAAAAAATTATGTTCTTAGAAAATGTAATTAATACACCTTCTATATTTTCATCGAAGTCACTAATATATGCTTTAAAAAATAGTCTGAAAGAGAGCCTTCTATGATATTATTGTAGACTTACAACTGAGCTGATGTCTTGAGATATATTTTTCACCCTCTTTTTAACCTTTTGTCACATTGAACAGACTCATACAAGATATATAAATGTATCACTTGCCAAGGACCAATCATTACAGTGTGTTACTGGAATTATTATTCAATACTCTTATATAATCTTTTCCCACATTATAGTTATAAAGTGAAAGAATGAACCATAAGTACTCAAGTATTCTTCAGTTCTGTGCTCAAAATGTCATTTTTCATATACCAATGCTTTGGTATCACTAAACAATGAATAACTAAATATCAAAACTCCTGTATGAGTAACAGATTCAATTTTATGAGAACTCTCTTATTTTCTTCTCTCAGCCCCTGTAGCATCTACTCTTGAAACATGAATATTACATACCACTTATTTGTCTTTAGAACAACCATCTCTTCATCCCACTGAAATACGTGTATTTTATTTCTTCTAGGTAAATCACTGTGTATTGAACTTGATCAGACAAAGTAGAATAATTTGGATTACAGAATATAAGGTAGTGTTAAAAACAAAAACCTCAGGATGAGTATGCATATGTAGCTGTGCCTCAGAATCAACTGGTACTTGAATAATCACCAGCTCTCCACCTCACCAAATCTCATTTTGGTTTCTTTTGTGATCTCGTCTCTTTCACTGGGAAATAGCTTTTCTACACCATGATACCATGTCCACTTGTTAATTTTATATTCTCTAGTTTCAACCATAGAAGAGGGATTTTTTTTTCCATGATGGGGTGGAGAAGGGAAGAAGAAAGAAGAAGAGAAGGGTGTTGAAAGAGAGAGAAGGAAAGAGAGAATGGGAGGGAGAGGGAGAGAGAGAGAGAGAGTAGCAAAAGCCTGTTGACTGGTGTCCTGTGGGTGGGATGACTGTCCTAGTTTAATCAAACTGGATTTGGGGAGCAGGTACCAGGGAGAATACATCAGGCATGCTGCATTTGAGTCTGAACTGAAGTGAGAGACCACCAAAGCAGGGTTTTATTCTTGACCCTGGGTCATTGCTGTTCTGCAGGGTAACAGACATCTTTTCATGTTTTATGTTTACCGTTAGCTCTAGTGGAGTCATAATTGTCTTCCTCCACACACTCCACTCTTGTGATAATTATATTTTCCAATCTATCATCCAATAATTAATTTTATTTTTCATCTTTGAGACTGTGCTCATTTTGTTATTTTATAATAACACATTTTGCCTTAAAACTCCCCTCATATTTTTTAAGACTCTCAACTCAAACAATTTCACACCAGGGGATATTTGGCAACTTCTGGAGAGACTTTTAGCTATAATACCTGGTGGGAGGAGGGTGAGGGTGAGAGGGTACCACCAGCATCTACTGGTTAGAGGCTAGTTCCTCACAACAAACAGTTATCTGGACCAAAACGGCAATAGTACTAAGATTGAGAAACTCTACTGTGGAGAATATAAAATTCTTTCTAAACTATTGATGCACAGATCAACAAAAATATACCCAATTTTATAGTCATTGATCCGTAAAGTTAGGGTGGGTGTGGAGGCCTGAGAGTCTCCTTTTCTAACAAGCTTCTCCAATAATTCTTAATCATACTGAAGTTTTAAAACTATAAATGATGTACTATGAACTGCCCTCTTTCTCAGTATGAGAAAGGTTTCATTTGAAGCTCACACCATCTCCTAAACTATTTTATATTTAGAGAAAAAATATTTTTACTTCATAATCTTCTTTGACAATTCATCCCGATGACTATAACAAACTGTTTACTTCCTGTTTGACCTATCTATCCAGGCTTATTAATGCATTACTCTTGCTTTATCTAGAAATATCACTTTTAAATTGCTTGATCACCACAAGCAAATTACTATCAATTATCACTATGCAGTGCTAGCCCCTGATCACCAACACTATGTGTCACCCAGGAAACAGAACATCTTTCAAAGATTTTAGATACTACCTAGTTTTCTTCCCTTTCAACCCCAGCGAATATCCTAATCAGTGAATGCTTAAGTCACAGTAATTTTCTATTTACTTTGAAGTCACATTTGCCATTTCACTTTCAGATACACTTCTATACTATTTCTCATCCCTTCCCCCCTCAACATCTCTCCATTGTCTACTTTTTAGTAACAATAGTACCAGACCCCCGACTTCACAAGATCTAACAAAAAATTGTTGATTACAATATCTAGAAGTTCAGAGGAAGAAGAAATGGAGTGAGCAGTACTTCTGGATTTTGTCCCTCTTCTTGGGAATCAGAGCAAAGAGCAAAAGAGGGATATAGATTCTTAACAGCAAGAGCAACTAAATCTCAAACCTTGGAGTAGATTAAAATCTACTACTTGAAGGTTTAGATCACCTAAATGAAAAGTAACTCGATCTCAGTCAGCTATTTCAGGGTTTTATTCATGATGGTATTCAGGACAAATGCTGACAAGATTATGACACTGCGACTACATATGATTGTGTGTAAGCCAAAAATGTTTACATATTGAAGTACTTAGTTTACTGTACATAAATTATCTGCTACATTTTTAGCTCCTTTATATAACAAAAATTGAAAATATTTTCATACCAAATTAATATCATTACAAAATGAATAATTTAGATTCTTTCTGGTATTCAAATGTAGGGTTTTTTAAATATTTTGGGACAACTAGACATTCAGAACCCCAGGCTGAAATCTCTACCCCTTGTATAAATGAACACAGTAAAATGTAATACAGTTAGAATAGCAAAGTCAGAGGACCCATTTTGCACACCAGTAAATGGGAAACTAAATGCATTTCTCAAAGTCACACATCTGACAATACCACTGCTAATTTGTACACATTAAAGACGCATGAACCCAAGGGCTCGAGGTAGCATGCTATGTGATGGTTCATAAACATAAATGCAAATTTGTGAGAATAAAATTATTATTTTTTATTTTTAAAGTATGAAAACTGAAAAAAAAACACAAAATTTATGTTGCTTACTTCATAATCATTAAAGATGATAAAATTGTTTTAGTTTACATTGATTGTTTATAGTCTTCCCCAACCCTGCATGCAGGACTCCCAGGGTTCCCATTCCTTTATATTTAACATGATTCAGTAAACAAGCTGGAGAAAAATTGCCACTAAAATTTTTTATGATTTTCTTTTTTTTCTTGAAATTTGTACTATGAAAATTTGTTTAGCATGAACAGAAATAGAGGTAGTAGTATAAATAATCCCAGTGTACCTATTCCAAATTTCAACAATTTAACAATATCAGCTCATTGCAAATGTTGTTTCTTTCATATACTCAACAATATTACTTTCAAGCATATTCCAGACATCCTATAACATCTTATGTAGATATCTAAAACATATTAATTCTTTAAAGAATAACCATGATTATATCACATTAAAAATATTAACAGGCTTTTAAATATTTTTTTATTTTTCTTTAATAGCGGATGTACAATATTATATTAGTTTCAGGTGCAGTATCTAGTGATAAGACATTTATATAACTTACAAACTGATCATTTCAATAAATCTAGTACCCATCTGATACCATACATAGTTATTACAATATTATTGACTATATTTCCTATGCTGTAGTTTACGTCCCCATGACTGTTTTGTAACAACCAATTTGTACTTCTTAATCCCTTCATCTGCCCTGTTTCACCTGCCCTCCCAACCACCCTCTCATTTGGCAACTGTCAGAATATTCTCTGTATCTATTACTGTTCTAATTGTTCATTTATTTTATTTTATAGATTCCACATATAAGTGAAATCATATGGCATTTGTCTGTCTCTGTCTTTCTTAGGGCAAGGCTCCTAGGGAATCACCAGGGTGCGGGGAACAGTGTTAATGGAGACACAGATATGGCACCCACCTGCCAGTTCTGTGGGGGTAAAGTCATGGCAAAGAAAACTGGTCTCTGCCAGTACTTCTCTCTGGGAGAAAGCTGCCCATCCAGCTCTCCCTGGACAGTTCAGTCTTTTGTGTTATATCCCTAGCACCATCTGAGTTGTTGCCCTACTGCTGAAGTTCAGAGCGAGCAAATATGAACAAGTCTGTGTGCAGGCCTTTAGTAGGAATGCCAGGGTATCCAGAAGCTCTTAGCCTCATTCAGCCACAATTTCCCCTGATTTTCACAGCAGGAAGTTTTGAGGCTTCTCTTTCCAGCACAGGAATCTTGGGCTGGTGGCTCTAGTGTGGGCTGGGATCCCTTACTCCTCCAGGGGAGAGACTTCTGCAGCTGAGATATTCCATTCAATTTTAGCCACCACACCTAGGTGTGGGATCAGCTCTTCTATGTCTCCAACCCTCCTACCAGTCTGGGTGAAGCTTCTTCTTCTTCTTCTTCTTCTTTTTTTTAATTTTAATTGTTTTTCAGCACAGTTTTCTGTCTTTTACTCCCATCCCATACCACTCCCCAGTGCTCCCCCCTCCCCTTTCCACCCCCCTTAGTTTTTGTCCATGTGTCCTTTATACTTGTTCCTATAATCCCCTCCCTTTTTCCCTGACATCACATCACATAAACAAAAGCAAGGACAAAAATCACATGAAGCTTCTTCTTTATGTCCTTAGTTGTAGGACTTCTGTTCAGTTAGATTTCAGGCAATTCTAAATGGTGGTTGTTCCATAGTTTAGTTCTGATTTTGCTGTGGTTGTGGAAGGTTGTGAGTACTGTGTTTATCTATTTTGCCATCTTGAACAGTTTTTTTGTTAATAGTATCAGATAAAAACCAAATTGATCAGTGCTCAGTTTCTCCCAATTGCCTCCTGAATTCCATTGTTTAAAAGAAGTCCATGTATTTTACATCGTTATCTTTCCTTGCCATTTAATATATGCCCTCCTTTTTTGTTTTCCTGGAAATTTATTTGGAATATGAAGAAAAAGAAAACAAACAGAACTTAGTCATTTTGTTACCAGAGGTGAACCCAAAATTGAGACCCTAGCACTCTGTGCCCTGCAGGTTCTTGACTTTGTGCAGGAAAGATTTCAAGATCAAGTGTGAATGAAAGCAAAAGCAAATTTTATTTAGGTAGAGAGAAAGAGCCCGGGATTCGGTTCCTGGATACAGGATTAGGATGTGAGCTTCCCTGCTGCTGCAGTGGTTGCAAGTCTCACAGTGTGCCTCTTTTAAAGAAGCAGAAGTGCACATCCCAGAGGACACGGGTGAACTTGCAAGTGAGTTGGGTGACACACTCAGTCAGTTCTCAGGATTTTATGCATTCCCAAAGGTTTGTTGTACCTGAACTTTGTGGCACCAGATTTTGTCTCTGTCTTCTGGTTGGGAAGGTGGACTTGTTCCTAATATGATTTGTTCCAAAAGTATCATGAGGTTGGTTCCCTCTGTCCTCCTTGTGCTTGAGGTATCAATTTTTTTAATTTTTATTTTTATATAACTTTTTAAAAATTTTAATTGTTGTTCAAGTACAGTTTTCTGTCTCTTACTCCCATTCCAGTCCACCCCCC
>PVKM010009189.1:0-37424 GCA_004027735.1 Carollia perspicillata | reverse complement strand
CAAATTCAAGAAAATTGAAATCATACCAAGCATTTTTTTCCAATTACAAGGGACTGAAACTGGAAACCAACCCCAAGGGAAAAAACCCAATACACTCAAAATCATGGAGATTGAATAGCATGCTATTAAACAATGAATGGGTCAAGAATGAAATTAGGGAAGAAATCAAAAAGTTTCTGGAAACAAATGAAAATGAACTTACGACAACCCAAAACTTATGGAACACAGCAAAGGCAGTCCTGAGAGGGAAGTTCATAGCAATACTGGCCTACCTAAAAAAGATAGAAACATTTCAGAAAAACAACCTAACCCTATGCCTACAAGAACTTGAGGAACAACAACAAAGATAGCTCAGAACTAGTAGAAGGAAGGAAATAACCAAGACAAAGCAGAATTAAATGACACAGAGACTAAAAGCACAATACTAGCGATCAGTGAATCCAGGAGCTCGTGTTTTGAAAAGATAAACAAATCGACAAGCCTTTAAGCAGGCTCATCAAGAAAAAAAGAGAGAGGACCCAAATAAACACAATCAGAAATGAAAGAGGAGAGATTACAACTGACACCACAGAAATACAAAGGACTGTCAGAAATTACTATGAGGAGCTGTATGGCAAGAAATTTGAAAACCTAGGTGAAATGGATACATTTCTAGAGAAATATAATCTTCCAAAACTAAATGAAGAGTAAGCAGAAACCATGAACAGACCAATAACAGCAGATGAAATTGAAGCAGTGATCAAAAAATTCCCGACACACAAAAGCCCAGGACCAGATGGTTTCACAGGAGAATTCTACAGAGCATTTAAGGAAGAGCTAACCCTATCCTTCACAGGCTCTTCCAAAAAATCCAAAGTGATGGAAGACTCCCAAACTCTTTTTATGAAGATAGCATCATCCTAATCCCAAAACCATATAAAGAGACAACAAAGAAAGAAAATTTCGGGCCAATATCGCTGATTAACATACATGCTAAAATCCTCAACAAAATATTGGCAAACCGCATCCAACAATACATTAAAAAGATCATACACCATGACCAAGTGGGATTCATGCCAGGGATGCAAGGATGGTTCAATATTTGTAAATCACTAAATCTAATACATCACATAAACAAAAGCAAAGACAAAAATCACATGATCATATCAATAGATGCAGAAAAAGCATTTAACAGGGCACAGCACCGATTTATGATAAAAACACTCAGCAAAGTGGGAATAGAGGGAGCATTCCTCAACATAATAAAGGCCATATATGGGAGACCTAGACACAACATCATACTCAATGGATCAAAACGAAGATCAGGAACAAGACAATGTTGTCCACTTTCACCACTTCTATTCAATATAGTTTTGGAAGTTCTAGCTACAGCAATCAGACAAGAAAAGGAAATAAGAGGCATCCAAATTGGAAAGGAGGAAACAAAACTGTCACTGTTTTCAGACAATATAAATGTGTATGGAAAACCCTATAGACTCCACCCAAACAATGTTCAAACTTAATAAATGAATTTGGCAAAACAGCGTGATACAAAGTCAGTATCCAGAAATCAAAGGCATTTTCGTATACCAACAATGAAACAGCAGAAGCAGAAATCAAGAAAAAAATCCCATTCGATATAGCAAAAATAAAAATAAAATACCTGGGAATAAACCTAACCAAGGAGATAAAAGACCTGTATGCAGAAAACTACACAACACTGAAGAATGAAATCAAGGAAGACACAAACAAATGGAAACATATACCATGTTCATGGATCAGAAGAATTAACATCATCAAAATGTCCATATTACCCAAAGCAATATACAGATTCAATGCAATACCTATCAAAGTACCAAGGGCATATTTCACAGACATAGAACACTTCAAAAATTTATATGGAACCATAAACAACCCTGAATAGCAGCTGCAATTTTGAGAAAGAA
Source organism: Carollia perspicillata (assembly GCA_004027735.1). NCBI lineage: Eukaryota > Metazoa > Chordata > Mammalia > Chiroptera > Phyllostomidae > Carollia > Carollia perspicillata. The sequence continues at coordinate 35,499 of PVKM010009189.1, read as the reverse complement.
GAGCAAAGTAGGAGGGATCACAATACCTGATACCAAACTATACTACAAGGCCACTTTAATCAAAACAGCCTGGTACTGGCATAAGAACAGGCACATAGACCAATGGAACAGAACAGAGAGCCCAGAAATAAACCCAAGTCTCTATGTTTAGTTAATATTCGACAAAGGGGACAACACCATAAAAATGAAGTAAAAATAGTCTCTTCAACAAATCATGTTCGGAGAACTGGACAGCTATGTGAAAAAAATGAAACTCTAGCACCAACTTACACCATACACAAAATTCAAGGTGGATAAAAGACTTAAATATAATCCGTGACACCATTAAAATCCTAGAGGACGACATAGGCAGGAAAATCTCAGATATTTTACTCAGCAACATTTTTACTGGTATGTCCCCCAGAGCAAGGGATATAAAGGAAAAATAAACAAATGGGATCTCATCAAAATAAAAAGCTCTGAACACCTAAAGAAAACAGCAATAAAATAGAAAGAGACCCAACTATATGGGAAGACATATTTGCCAATGATACCTCAGACAAGGGTTTAATCTCCAAAATATACAAAGAACTTACATGACTCCACTCTAAGAAGATAAGCAACCCAATTAAAAAACGGGCAAAGGCCCTGGCTGGTGTAGCTCAGTGGATTGAGCATGGGCCTGCAAACCAAACAACCGCGGTTCAATTTCCAGTCAGGGCACATGCCTTGGTTGCAGGCCAGTTCCCAGCAGGGGACCCATGAGAGGCAACCATACATTGATATTCTCTCTTTCTCTCTCCTTCCCTCCCCCCTCTAAAGATAAATAAATAAAATCTTAAAAAAAAAGAAAACAGGCAAAGGACGTGGACAGACATTTCTCCAAGGCGGACATACAGAGGATTCAGAGACACATGAAAAGATGCTCAATATCGCTAGCCATCAGAGAAATGCAAATTAAAACCACAATGAGATACCACTTTACACTTGTCATAATGGCCATCATAAACAAAGCAAGAAACAACAAGTGTTGGAGAGGTTGTGGAGAAAAGGGAACCCTAGTTCCCTGTTGGTGGGATTGCAGACTGGTACAACCACTATGGAAAACAGTATGGAATTTTCTAAGAAAACTAAAAATGGAACTGCCTTTTGACTCAGCACTTCCACTGCTAGGATTATATCCTAAGAACCCTGAAACACCAATCCAAAAGAACCTATGCACCCCAATGTTCATAGCAGCATAATTTACAATAGCCAAGTGTTGGAAGCAACCTAGATGCCCATCAGTAAATAAATGGATCCAAAAACTATGGTACACATACACAATGGAATTCTATGCAGCAGAAAGAAAGAAGGAGCTTCTACCCTTTGCAACAGCATGGATGGAACTGGAAAGCATTATGCTGAGTGAAATAAGCCAGGCAGTAAAAGACAAATACCATATGATCTCACCTTGAACAAGAACCTAAGCAATAAAACAAACAACCAAGCAAAATATAACCAAAGACATTGAAATAGAAAACAGGATGACAGTAACCAGAGGGGAGAATGGAGGGAATTTCAGGGGAAAAAGGGAAGGGATTACAAGAAGAAGTATAGAGGGCACATGGACAAAAACTAAGGGGGGTGCCAGTGGGGGGGTGGTGGGGAGCACTGGGGGGTGGACTGGGATGTGAGTAAAAGACAGAGAACTGTACTTGAAGAACAATTAAAATAAAATTAAAAAAGAAAAGCTATGAACATTAAAATAGCAATGAATTCACAATTTTCAATAATTAAATCTAAAAACAAAGTAAGCAAACGAGCAGAACAGAAGCAGAATTATAGACATGGAGATCATTTAGAGGATTATCAGTTGGGAGTGGGAAGGGAAGTAGGGGGAAAAGGTACAGGGATTAAGAAGTACAAATATGTAGGCACAGACTAAACAAGAGGATGTCAAGAACAGTATAGGAAATGGAGAAGCCAAAGACTTCTGTGCACATCCCATGGACATGAAGTAAGGGTGGGGGATGGATTACTGGAGGGAATGGGGGATACTGGGTGGAGAGGGGCAAAGGAGGAAATTTGGGACAACTATAATAGCATAATCAGTAAAAATAGATTTAGAAACAGGGAAAAATCTATGTTCACAATATTGTAAGGTATTATTTGGATTTCCCTGTGTTGACAGTTTCACTGATAGTGCAAGAGAATGGTGGGTAAAACTGCTGGTGCCCTTGCACAAATCAAGGGAATCACACCAAACGGTACTAGTTAGTAATTGTATTCTTTACCACCACACTCACAGTTAAAGTAGATAGCTATTTCCACTTAATAGTATCTTTGTAAAGCAGTAACTATTATTAATTTTATTAAATCTTTACCCTTGTGTACATATTATAACAGCTTTATTGATGTATAGTTGATATGCAAAGAACTGCACGTATTTAATGTATGCAATTTAATGAGGACATAATCTATTTTTAGACATATGGACATCAGTAGTACATTTTTTTAAATATTGTATTTACCTATGTTTTAGAGAAAGAGGGGAGGGGGAAGGCATGAGAGGGAGAGAAGCACCAATATGTGAGAGAAACATTGATTAGTTGCTTCTCTCATGCCCCCAACAAGGGACCCAGCTTGCAACCCAGGCATGTGCCCTAACTGGGAATCGAAGCAGTGACTGTTCCGTTCACAGGCTGGCACTCAATCCACTGAGCAATACCAGCCAGGGCAAGTACATATCTTTTTAAATAATATACATATCAAATGGAAAGTATGCATAAAGCACTTCTGTTACATACTGAAGTATGATAGTGTCTTGAGGTAATGTACTTGTGTGACTGAGTTGTAGACTGAACTGATGGCTTTTTACATAGAATTCCAATTTTATTGAAAAAACACGCAAGAAATTATGTTTATCCAGACTTGCTTATTTGGCAGCCATTTTTTCAATAATAAAGTCCATCATTTTAAGGAAAATAATTGATAGTATTTGTTTTCAATGATGATATTTGAGATTTAAAATGAAAATTATAATTTTGGAAGCCTGTATCTGTCACCATAAGCTTGTGAGCTTCCCGGTACTTACAGACTTTTCTAATGAGATCAACAGTGATATTAACTAATGTGATTTTTGAAAACATTGTATGATTAAATGTGTCTCCATTTGGAAGATATGCATAACTCAGTGAAACAGTATTTGTTAAATAATCAGTTTTGTAAAATCATACCTGCATAAAAGACCCATTTAAAGTACAAGACTGACCAGTGTATTTTAACATAACAAAGTCCAAAAAGTTCATTATTTTGGATTCAGAGTCCCCATTCCATTTATCTTAAAGAAACTACTCCTATGAAATTTTGTTGCAGTATTGAAGAATACCCACAGTTATCTGAAAAGACTGTTTAAATACTCCTGAATTTTCAGTTACAAGTTTATATGAGGCAAACTTTTTTTCATATACGTTAACCAAAGAACATATCACAACTGATTGAATGCAGAGTAAACATAAGCATCCAGCTGTCTTCTAGGAAATTTTTCTCTAAAATGGATTTGCAAATTTGTAAAGTAAAGCCATTATTCTCACTGTTTTTATTTTGTTTTTGAAAATATAGTTATTTTATAAACATTTATATTAACATGTATTGGATTTATTGTTGTCATATTTAAATGAATTAAACAATACTTTAAATGTCACAGATATAATTTCTAATATAAGGTGTTGATAGATATAACTGAAAACATCAAAGAATCATTGAGATCCTTAATATTTTTTAAATTTTTAAAGGAGTTTTAAACTAAAAATTTTGGAACTACTATTATGGATTTTTCAAGAAAAGTGGTGCAGAGAACAAATGAGGACATTTGTTGACTTACCGTTAAGTAGCCTAAACTCCTGCAAGGGAAACCGAGATAATGAAAACCATAATATTAAAACATATGAATAAGTGCCAAAGCAAATGACATGGATATTAGCACTAAACCATAAATAGAAAAGTGTGAACTAAAGTGAAAGGGATTTGTTGAAATGAGAGACTTAAGCATAGCTACAATTTTGTAGAACAAAAGTGGGGAAGACTCTTTCCAAGCTTGATGACCACAATGAGCAGTCCTAGTGACCAAGATAAGCAAAATATGCTTTAAGAGCAGTAAGGTGATCAACCTAACTGAAGTAAATAATTTGCATCGGTGAATAGCAAGAAATTAATCGAATGAATATACTAAAGCCAGATTATGAAGAGCTTTAAATGTCAGGATGAGGAATTTTGATTTTATGGGCAATGGGAAAGTATTAACATTTGTGATTCCAGATGATGATGTGATTAAAGTGATAATTTTATGAAAATTAATGTAGAAGTAGTGTAAAGGAGAGATTGAAAACAAATACTAGAAATCAGTTAGGACTATATTATGGTCATGCATGCATGAAGTGATGAGAACCTAGTCATGGGAACGGAAAGTAAATAGTGGATGTAAGGGATATTATATGTCAAAATGAACAGGACTTGGTTGATTATAATAAGGGGATTAATTTTAAGACTGGATGACTGAAGGAACAGTGCTGTCAGTGATGAAATTAAAAGAGCATAAGCAGACCCATTTTAAGTAGTTGATGTTTATTATGTTACTAACTTGCTTGTTGAAAATGTGGGATTATCCTAATAGAAATATGTATGCACAGGGAGTCACTGAATAGGAAGCTGGATGAGAAGTATAAACTTGAGAGGCTACATTAGTGAGATGATCACTGAGCCTACGGTAATGAGTAAGTTTTTTGAGGACCAAATTATATAAGCCAGGAGCCCAGGAACTAAACCTTATGATCTAAATCTCTTAGGTTTTGATAGGAGGAACAAGTGAAGAAGATTAAAGAAACAATTGAATACTATTAGGGGAACAGAATGATATCACATTGCAGAAGCCAAGAGAGGAAAGAGTTTCAAGGAGGAGATGGAAATCAACCATGTCAGATTCCACAGAGAAGAGAAGATTTGATATATAATGCAAGCTCTGTGAAAGCAGGGATCTTTGTATTGTATGTTTTACTCAATGTTTCCTAAGTATCTAGAATTGTACTTGGCACATAGTAGGTAATCAATAAATAAATGAAGATTACTTGGATAGTGCTGTAAAAACTTTTCTCTGGCCAAATGGTTCATTTGGTTGGAGCATCGTCCCATACACCAAAAGTCTGTAGAATTGATTTCTGGTCAGGGCACATATCTAGGTTGCAGGTTCCATCCTGAGTCAGGGTGTGTATAGGAGGCAACCAATCAATATTTCTCTCTAATCTCAATCTCTCTCTCTCTCTCTCTCTCTCTCTCTCTCTCTCTCTCTCTCTCTCTCTCTCTCTCTCCTCTCTCTCTCTCACCCTTCCTCTCTAAAATCAACAAACAAAAGATATCCTCAGGTGAGGATCTTTAAAAAAGTTCCACAAACCTTATAAATATAAGCACACTGAAGGAGAATAATTAATGATCTGCATCTTAAGATACAACCATCTGTAGATATATCATGCTTCTCAGACACTGTTATATGAAACCAGCACAATGTTGTTGAAATGCACACTGAAAACGGAGGTGGATTGTTTAGTCTTGCTGACTTGCATGTGAGGCAGAAAGAGGAAGGTAGATGATGCACATATATTTGCATATCTCTGTAGACCAAAACACAACTTGTAGCCTTACCTTCTAGTCCTATTAGGATATGCTACTAATCTATATAGGGTATATTCTTTTTCTGGTGGTGTCTGCTACAATAATTTTGCATCAAACTGAACAACTATTTTGGAATTTAAACAGTCATATTCATAGCCATTAAAATTTGATTTCATTTACATTTATTTTGGCATTGGTTCATAAATTTTAGTTGCAAGTTTTTTTTGGAAGACCAGTGCATTGGTTAGATTGAAAAGGCTATGTCCATTTTGGTGGTTTAGGTAGTTTGTTTATTTCAGTTTTGGCATAAGTTGCCAAAAAGGAGGAATATAGGTGATTTTGCTGGAGGAAACAAGTTATTTGATATTCATGGATTTCCTTATAAAGGAATTATATAACAATGACTGTAGAGCTTGGGTATTTGTATTAGTTATAAACTTCTGTATAACAAATTATACCCAAACTTAACATGTTAATCAGGAAACATTATCTCACAGTTTCTGTGGGTCAGGAATCTAGACACAATTTAGCTGGTTGCCTCTGGCTCAAGATTTCTCATGAGGCTACAGTGAAGCTGTTGGATGAGACTGTGGTCTCATTTGAAGGTTTGACTGGATGGGAGAGTCTGCTTTCAAGCTCATTTGTGTGATTATTGGCTTACCTCAGTCCTTAGCCACATAGACCTCTCCACAGGACTGCCCCATGACATGACAGATGGCTACCCCAGAGAGCGATCCAAGAGACTGAGAAAGAATGCTTAAGACAGAAGCCAGAGTCATGTTATAACCTAATCTCAGAAGTGACATCTCAGCACTTCAGCAATATTATAATTTTGAGAAGTTAGTATATCCAAACCAAATTCAGAGGGGAGGAGATTGCAGATGATTTGTGAATACCAGGAGTCAGGGATTACTGGGGACCATCTTAGAAGCCTCCTATCACAGATTTGTTGATACCAGTTGCATCTTCAAAAGACACAATTGAAGTTATAGAGAGGGGAGATACAAAGCTAAAGTCAACAACTTTTTATTGATGAAACTAGGAAATATCCTATCTCTTGATGTATGAAAATTTATATCTTCTGTAAGTATTTTAGAAAAACATCAAAAGCGTAAATACATATACCCTGTATATTAAATCATACATGTGTGTGTGTGTATGTATGATTTTTAAAGACATTGTGTTTACTGAACAGTATGAGGAAAAACTGAGAAGCCAAGTAAGAAAGTTAACATAAAAAAATTATCTGTGATTCCTACAATTATATAACCACCCAGAAAGACACCAGAAAATGTTTGACATTAACAGTAACTCCATTTTAATTTTAGTGCTGTTATTCAATTAGTGTACATTAATATGAAATAAGATGCAAAGTACATTTAAATGTTGCCCCATATATTGTTTTTAGTGCATATTTCAAGGCAGAGATAGAAACAGTAGACTAAACCAGTGAAAAATGATATTCTAAAAACAGATAGTATAGATTTTCTCATAGTTCATATGTCAGAACTATCCATCTTTTCCTCTTACATTTTCTTTACTTCTATTACATTTTACTTTAATAACTAAAATTATAAAAACATACATTTTTGATGATAAAATGGTAAGTTACCAAGAAGCAGAGCAATACTGTCTTGCAGCAGATCTTTAAATTCAGTTTTTACCTAAATTAATTTAATTCATTTAATTTAAGATCTAAGTTTTCCTATCTGAATCCAGAAATTATAGGTATTAATTTAGATTCATAAACCACATCCCATTTACTCCAAATAAAAGTATAAGCCTATCGTTGTCTATAGAGTCAAAGGAATAAGGTAAGAGACAAAAGTGCTTTATTAATCATAACAAAATCAGATGCCTATTTGAAAGTTAGGAAGAAGAAAATATGTATAATACTTAAAAAAGGTATGTTTCTGTGCATCCATTGTAAAAGGACTACATTTCTGAAGTAGTCCTTTCATATTTGGAGAGACAACAGGCATATTAACTTTTAAAAAGAAAAATAATAAGCAAAAGAGGAAGAGTTTTGATTAGATGATTTTTACAGTTACTCCTAACTTTAACATTCTATGAGTTCATGTTCTGATTATGTATTTTTCAGGTAGAGGTCTTGGTTATTTGTGTTAAGGAGAATGAGATAACATGTATAATTAAAATATGTACATCATCCCTAAACCTCATTTTAGCCTTAACTATTGGAGTCAATACCAATTTCGTGTGTGTGTGTGTGTGTGTGTGTGCATGCATGTGTGTGTGTTCAAGGCATTTGGTCTTGGAGGTTACAGAAATGGGGCAGTGCTGTGTACCTTGCAATAGGATGCTCGGTCTTTCTGGGTCCTACCTGGAAATAATTGATTTACAGACATAAACTACCTTTGTATTCTCTGCAGTCCATGAATCCATTAGAATAAGAGGAAAGAGGTGATTAGCCCTTCTTATGCTCCTTGGAAATTCTCTTCAAATAGGCTGCTTTCCCTTCACATTTTCCATCCTCAGGTTTAACTAAGGTGGTTGTTCCATATTTTCTCATCACCCTTAGGTTTTCTTTCATACACATTCATTTATTCATCAAATATTATTGAGGGCCTAATATGTGCCAGGCACAGTTCTAGATGTTAGAAAACATCTGAGTTAGAAAACAAAAACAAAAAAACTATGTCCTATTGCTTAGATTCTAGAATGAAAAGATAGGCAAATGTCTCTCTCTCTCTCTCTCACTCTCTCTCTCTCTCACACACACACATACAAACAGAGGAATATATGCATATATATGGTGATAAGCAGATGTGTGTGTGTGTGTGTGTGTGTGTGTGTGTGTGTGTAGAGAGAGAGAGAGTCAGTGGTGTGAAACAAACAGAGCAGGATTTTGAGAGCTTTGATGGGATACAGGTTACAATTTAAATAGATGTTCAGGGTAACCTCGTTGACAAGGGGTATTGAAAGGATTATTTGAAAGGGAGTGGCTATCTGACAGAAAGACACTCAGGTAGAGGAAACAACCAACACAAAGACCTTTAGTCAAGAGTGTCTGGATTGTTCAAGGGACTAGTGTTCAAGGAACTAGTGTGGCTAGAGCAGAATGAGCAAGGGGAATGATAGGAGGTTGATTTAGAAGTGTGTAACTAGAGGACAGTGTAGATATTATAGGGCCCTGAGACAATTGAAAGGACACTGGGTTTTGTTCTGAGTAGAATTAGAAAAGTTTGGAGGATTTTAAGCACAAGAGTGACATGATGTGACATTCAGAAGCATGATGCTGGCTGCTATCTTGAGAAGAGTTTGTAGGGGTATGTGCAAGGTAGAAGCAGGGAGACCAGATAGGAAGCTGTGGCAATAATTCAAACGAGATGATGGTGGCAGGAAGCAGGGTGGAAACTTTGTTAGATGGTGAGAATTGGATAGATTGAGGATATATTATGAGGGAACAATAATGGGATGTGCTGATAGACTGGATATGAGGTATGCAAGGGAGAAGTCAAGGATGAATTCAGAGTTAGTTGGCCTGAGGAAGGAAGTAACAGAAATGGAAAGGACTATAGGCAGAGTAAGTCTGACATGCAGGAGTTCAGTTTTGGTCATGTTAGTTTGATATATTTATTAGATATATAAGTGGAAATGTGAAGCAGGTAGATAGGTATGTGAGTCTGGAGTGGAAAGATCTGGGTAAGAACTATGCATTTGGTAGTGTTTTGCACAAACACAGTATTTAAAGCCAAGGAAGTAAAGATAGAGAAGAGATCCAAGGACTGAGCCCTGGGTTAGTCCACTGTTAAAAAGCTGTGGAGAAGAGCTCCAAAGAAAACTGAGAAGAAATGGCCAGTGAGAGGTAGGAGGAACATCAAGAGAGAATGGCATCTTGAAAGTCAAGTTAAGTAAATTGACCATTTACCATAATATGTTCTATCCTCTCTATTGCTATTGCCCTCCCTAGTTCAACATCACATCATTCATCGCTTATCTAAACTACAACAGTCTCTTAATTGTTTTTTTTGCCTCCTTTCTTGTCCCTTCTGATGCATCCCTCACACTGCCAGACTTTTCTATTTACAACACAAATTGGATCCTGTCACTCCCTTGCTTAAAACTCACTTAATCTATTTGTAGTTTATGCTGCTTCTCTCCTCCATGCCTCTGCCTTTGCTTTTGTAGTCTGTTGTGTCTGAAATGCCCTCTCTACATTTCTCATCATCTAGCTAATGTGTACTCATCCTTCAAGACTTATTTCAGATACTCTCTCATTCAGAAAACCTTTCCTGGTCTGTCCTGTACTTTAGTTGTGCCTTGTACATATTTTTATTATTGCCCTAACCATGCTATTTTATAATTATCTCTTCGTTTACCTGTTTCTTCCATTTAGGCTGTTATTTCTTGGAAGGCATGGATGCTATTTTATCCATCTTTAGGTCGTCAACACAGGATCTGACACAGACTAGGCACTTAATAAATGCTTAATGAATGGATAAATGAATGAATGAGTGCTCACTTTTTTTCCTTTCTCCGGATATGTCAGTTTCAGTTTAGAGTGTTATAAATTTTTCTCTACAACTTTGAATTGTTTCCAATTTTTCAGTTTAAATTTCTAATATAACTAGGTATGGAACAGAATAACTGATTTGCATCTCAGATGCAGAACCAGCATGCTGAATAACAATATGCTATGGGTTTGATAGCATTAGGATATTATCTCCCCAGTGTAATCAACGTACATATGTGTTACTGTAATACAGCCAATCACCACACTGTTGTTCATGTCCATGAGTCCTTTTTGCTCAATCCCTTCACCCGCTAACCTCCCGCGACTAGCTGTCATCCTACACACTTGGTCATTTTGATTGTGACATCCACACAGTACACATGCTCACTCAATGGTGTCTACTGCCCCCACTAACTGGTACAGTGAAGTCATCATTGTTCATGCATGCTCATTCCAGTCCACTCTCCTTGGCTGCCAGGTTGCATCAATGTCACACAAACCATTCTCATTCTATTAACAATGGCTGGACTTTATCCAGACAGATCTTGTATATTCCACTCCAAGCACTGATTTAGCTTCTCCCACAAATTTTGATATGATCAGTTTTCATATTTTTCAGTTCAAATACTGTTTTTGAGGGGGTTGTTTTAGACTTTCTTTTGTTTATTGTTCAGTTACAGTTGTCCCCATTTTTTCCCTGTTGCTTTCCCCTGCCCTGTCCAACTGCTGCTCCCCAAAACAACCCCCACCCCTATTGTTCTTGACCATGGGTCCTTTGTACATGGTCCTTGACTTGACCCTTTCCCTTCTTTACCTCATTATCTCCCTATCCCCTCCCCTCTGGTCACTGTCAGTTTATTATTTATGCTTTCTTCTTTGGCACATGGATTAGTTATATTTTCCAGGTGTCTTTCTGTTATGATGTCTAATTTAATTGTACTGTGTCAAAGAATATGCTCAGTATGATTGAAGTAGTTTTAAATTTTATTGAGATTTGTTTTAGGGACTTGAATAGATTCTATCATGGAGAATGTTTCTGGAACTGTGACCTTAGGTCCCATTAAAACTAAGACCTATAGAACATTAGAGCCTAAGGTCATGGGGACAAAAAGCAAAAAAATTGTTAATGTATTATTAAGAATAATAGTGAGCCAAATCACACCCATTTCTATCTGTAAAATTATTCTTGGATCCATAAATCCAGAGTGTTGGAGAAAAATACCATATACTGGACATTGATTTAGAGTGTATACTATATCTGGAAAGGTATCACCACCTAAGTTAGTACTGTGTAGCTCAATCTCTTAAAAGCCATCCTAAAACACCAATTCAAAAGAATATATGCACTCCTGTGTTCATAACACAGTTATTTACAATAGCCAAGATCTGGAAACAACCTAAATAGCCATCAGTAGATGAGTTGATTAAAAACTTGTGGTACATTTACACAATGGAATATTAGGCAAGTGTAAAAATGAAGGAGATCTTACCTTTGCAACAGCATGGGTGGACTTGGAGACTTTCATACTAAGTGAGATAAGCCAGTCAGTGAAAGACAAACACCATATGATCTCACTTATATGTGGAATCTAATGAACAAAATTAACTAAGGAACAAAATAGAAACAGAGGCATGGATACATGGAACAGACTGACAGCTGTCAGAGGGGTGGGGCAAGGGGAGGATAAGATGAAAGAAGGTGAAGGGATTAGCTAAAGAATATATGAATGATCCATGGACATGGACAGTGGTGTGGGCATTGCCTGAGAGAGTGGGGGGTGGGCCTGGGTGGAGGTGGGCAAAGTGGTAAAGAGGAGGAACACCTGTGATAGAATAAACAATAAAATATAATTTAAATAAATAAATAAAGGCTATTCCGCCATTGTAGAAAGTCTGCAGCATACCACGTGGTTGGGAACATGGTAAAACTAGTGAATCCCATGAGTATGGGATTATTACCACTCTTTATTTTCTGTGAATGAGTTCCTTGATTAAAAAGGATTCTATATTGGGTACCATGGAGATGGATAGGCATTCCACCTGTTTTTATGAAACTGACAAACTACTTTCCAGAGTGGCTGTGCCATTTTATGTACCCAACTGCATTCTTCGCAATGCCACTATGTTTTATTTTACCTACTTTGATAGGTGTGAGTGTTATCTTATTGTGATCTTAATTTGCATTTCCCAAAGGGTTAGTGATGTTGAATATCTTTTCATGTGCTTATTTGCCATTCAGATATCCTCTCTGGTAAAATATCTCTTTATGTCCTTTGACTTTTTTTCTAATTGGATTTTTGGATTTTTATCGTTGAGCTTTGAGAGTTCTTTATATATTCTATGTACATGGGTACTTTGTCAGATATGTGCTTTGAAAATATTTGGTTTTGTGTCAATGTTTAGCTTGTTTTTTTCATCTGCTTAATAGTCTTTCATAGTGCAAAACTTTAAAATTTTGAAGTGTATTTATGGTATTTTTCTTTTATAGGTTGTCCTTTTGATGTGGTATCTAAGACATTTTTGCCATGCCCAAAGATTGTCTCCTATGTTTTCTTCTAAAAGTTTTACACTTGTACATTTAATATTTAAAGGCCACAATCTAACTTGAATGAATTTTTGCTTAGCATGTGAGGTTTACAACAAAGTTTGTTTTTTTACCTTAGTATATTTAATTGCTCTAGCACTGTTTGTTGATTACTGTAGCTATATAAATATTGACATTGGATAGAGCAATTCATCTTATGTTGGTCTTCTTTTTCAAAATTGTTCTTGCTATTCAAGTTCCTCTGTCTATCCATATAAATTTTAGGATGTTTATCTATATCTAGAAAAACATCTTGCTGAGATTTTGATAGGCACTGCATCCAACCAAATGTCATTTTGAAGGAGAATAGATATGTTTACTATATTGAGTCTTCTAATCGATGAACACAGTTGATGTCTCCATGTATTGATATATTATTTGATTTATTTAATCATTTTTGTAGTTTTTAGCCTACAGGTAATATATGTGTTTTTTTAAAAAAGATTTATACCTAAGTATGTATTTTTAAACAATTATAAATGATATATTTTTAATTTTTCTCTTCACATGTGCATTGTCGTCAATGGAAATACACTTGATTTTTTAATGTTGGTGTTATATCATCTCACCTTGCTGAATTCCAAAATGGTTCTAGAGGATTTTGTACCATAGACCATCATGTTATCTGCAAATAGAGACAGCCTTTTTTCTTCTTTTCAAATATATATGCCTTTATTTACTTTTTAATTTTTTTGTTATTATAGTACAGTTGTCACAATTTTCCCCCTTTGCCCTCCCCCTCAGTCGACCACCGCTCTCACAGTCAATCCCCACACTGTTGCCCATGTCCATGGGTCATTCATACATGTTCTTAGACTAGTCCCTTTGCATTTTTACTGGCTGGAACTTCCAGTACTGTATCAAATAAGAGTAGTGGCAGAATACATATTTGCCTTGTTCGAAATAGTAGGAAAAACATTTATAGTCATTCATCTTTCAGTAAGATGTTAGCTGTAGGTTTTTGGAAACATTCTTTACTAAGTTAAGGAATGTTCCCTCTACTCCTATTTTCTGAGCCTTTTTTTTTTTATCTTGAATTGCTGTTGAATTTTCCAAGTGCTTTTTCTTCATCAAATAATATGGTTATATGAATTTTTTCTTCTCTAGCCTATTAACATGATGGATTCTATTAACTGATTTTTTAAAAATATTGAACTAGCCTTGCATTCCTGGAATAGCCCCCACATAGACATGACACATAATTCTGCTTATATATCTTCTATCATTATAATTGTTTTTCCATTATAGGTAACAGTTTTCTTCCTCACTGCCTTCAAATTTTTTTTCTCTTTACTTTTTAGTAATTTAATTATGATGAATATTCACATGGATTTTTTTGTTTTTCCTATTTGTGGTCAGCTCATTTTTTGATTTGGTAGGTTTATGAATTTGGCCAAGTTTCTGAAAATTTCACTCATTATTTCTTTGACTATCCACTCTACTTGTCCTCTTCTTTTGGAAATTCAGTCACACAAATGTTAGATATTTTGTTATTGTTCCACAGGGCCATGAGAGTCTGTTTATATTTTTCAGTCTATTTTCTCTTTATTGCTGATAGATAGAATAATAAATATTTTTTAATTTGAATACTACTTTTTAAAAAGATTTTATTTATTTATCTTTAGAGGGGAAGGGAAGGAGAGAGGTAGAGAAATATCAATGTATGGTTGCCTCTCATGTGTCCCCTGCTGGAAACTGGCCTGCAACCCAGGCATGTGCCCTGACTGGGAATTGAACTGCGGTTGTTTCGTTCACAGGCCCATGCTCAATCCACTAAGCTACACCAGCCAAGGCAAATAATAAATAATTTTTATTATTTTATCTTCATGTTCATTGATTCTTTCCTCTGTTATCTCCATTCAATTGTTGAGCCTACCCACCCAGTGACTTTTTATTTTGTTTGCCATATTTTTAGTTGTAAATTTCTATTTGGTTCTTCTTTATGTGTTGTATTTCTTTGCTGAACCTTTCTATTTTTTTCATTTGTTTTAAGCATGTTTGTAATTGCTTCTTCAATAATTTTTATGATGACTGATTTTAAATGCTTGTCACGTAATTCCAATATTTGAGTCATCTTGGAGTTGATGTTTGTTCTTTAACTTGAGGCTTTTTTTTTGAGGGGGTCTTTATATGACAAATAATCTTTTATTGAACCCTTGACATTTTGGATATTGTTATGAGGACTGTGGATCTCATTTAAATCTCTCACTTTAGTACGTTTACTCTGACATCATGCTGGCAGGGGAAGTGCTCACTACTTCATTAGTACCATGTGGAAGTAGGAGACCAGGTTCTCTACTCAACTTCCAATGACATTCTTGGGAAGTAGATGGGTACCTCATTACTGCTGGTTGGTATAGAAGTTGAAGTTCCCACTAGGCCTTTGGTGGTATCACCCTAGCTGATAGGGGAAGAGTTCTTCTGCTCACCATATGGCTTCTATTGACATTGCTGGTTGGGAATGACAGATCCACTTGGCCTTCTGTGATATACCAACCCAGTAGGCACGTTGGATTGCTTCATTAGAGTATGGAGAAGGTGGAAGTGTAGGTTTCCCACTTAGCCTTTGCTCGCAGGGTTGAGAGTAAGATTCAACTTTTTTTCTATATTGTTTAGCTGGAGTAGGGTGGTTATTGTCTAAAACTTTTCTGAGCTGCTGTTTGTCCCTTTCTTGGTCTTTTGGCTAGAGAGAACAGGCTTTCTTGAAACTATTTTTGTCTGTGCCCATTGGCGTCTCTGAGTTGTTGACTTTTCCAATAAGTCATCTGGGATATATGAAGTAAAAGATCCAGGTAATTTTGTCATTCCTTGGGTTCTGAAGTTCCTATCCAGTCTGACTTCTTTTCTCTACCGTTCAGAGACTTCTTATGTTTGTTTAGTTATAATTCCTAGGTTTCCAGTTGTATTTAGTGGGAGAAATAGGGAGAAATACATCTCTTTAACTTGTCCTAGAACCAAAAAGTCAGATATACTATTTATTATTCTAATTTATCATTTGTAAGAATGTATTGGCTTACAGACTTCCATTAATAATATTCCTAATGGTCACTGAAATGATATATTTCAATCATGTGCTCTCTCAGCCTTCTTTTATCCCTTGAATCATTTAGTTGACTTTCAGTGGATGTGCTTTAACTTCATTGTGTCTTCTCTGAAGATCTTGATGGTATTTTACAAATTTCTCATCTCTATATCTGTTCTTATTTCCAACTCTGAACACCATAGTTTTAGTGACCTTCTGGATTTTTTTTTTTTGAAATAAAAAGAAAAACTGAGACTAGTACTCACTTCATTCAAAGTTGTGCTCAAATGTCACTGCTTCAAAGTGGCCTTTCATAACCATTTTATGTATACTTACTCTGCTTTATTTTTATATCGTTTATATTTTATATTTATGTATTTTTTGTTTGTCTTTCTCCCCCCAAATATAAAAGCTTTATAAGGGCAGGGGCTGTGTTTTGTTCACTGTTGTATCTCTGGTGCTTAGAGAAGTCCCTGGCATATAGTGGGCTCCAATAAATATTTTTACTGATTAATTGAAGGAATGAATACTTAAGTAAGGATTTAGGTGAAAGAGAGAGGAGAGAATAGAAAATTCTGGCCAATTAGTCTAAAGAATTTTAGCTAACTTGTATGGTACTAGATAGTAACCTCCCAATTAGGCATATACCAATCAAACTTAGATCAAAATGTGCAAAGGGAAGAAAAGATATTTTCCCCCTCTCATCTGTGTCACATGTTTTGTTCTATGGAAATACTTCAGCATAGGTTCAAAGTATTTCTAAAGATGATAGATATACCCCTCTGTTGGAAAATGACAATTTCAAAAGTTTAAGACTCCTGAGCAGAAAATTCTGCATTTTGCTTAGATGATGGAAGCAAGTGACAGTTTGGCCAGCTGCCTCAGGTACATTAAAACTCACATATTCCATGAAGTAAGTGGATTCATTCCAAATGCAGGTGTTCCAAATAAAGCTCAATACCTTGAATTGTATCTGTTTTTTACAGAGGAATAGTTACAACAAATAGAAGAAAGCCGTGATGTTATCTATTCTCTGCAGTCGGAACCCTGCCATATTTATCTCCTCAATATGACTTCCATTGCAGCTACCTATGGAGCCCCATATAGACTAGGATCTTTTCACTTGTTACAGCAGAGGAAGGGATACAAACTTTTCCCTCAGATGTCGTTGTACATTGAAGGGAGACTAGAAAGGGATGATGTATTTCTCACCTCCTCTATTAGTTTGATATCTCTGTAAGCAAATCAGCTATCAGCTGTCATAGATTGAAAAAAAACTGTTTTTAAATCCTCACAGGATGTTTATAAATATGTCTATCCATAAAGCATATTCAGAATAGGAATTGTATACCATAATAAAATATTAGTGCTATGGTAAAATAAAAATGGAGTTTAAATCCACCTTAATGTCCTTTCAAAAGGAAATGTCCTTTAAATCCACCTTAATGTCCTTTCTAGGGAAACAGAATCCATGTTTGAGAATATTAGTTATATACAATACTTTCCTGGGTAACTGATATCACCTGATCTATAAAACTACAGAACCACCTGGTCCTTTCCAGAAAGATATCCTCCATAAATTATTTTGTTCCTTAAACAGTCAAAGCTTTTAATCAAATGAACTGTCTTCAACAAGCTTTCTATCAAATTCTCTGCCACTGGTGCAGTTGCCTTAATTTTACTTAAGTGCCTGTTGGCTGACTTTGAGTCTAAAAAGACAAAGCATATCTTACATGACAGAATTTAAGCTTGGGAGGAAAAAGAGAAACAGCTTCTTTCTTGTTGATCTCTCTGGCTTCTTAGTACTAATGTAGATGAGAAGGGGGAGAGACAATATTACCCTCATTACTAACTTGATTTACCAACTTTAGAGACTTACTTACTTGCAGCATATGAATGACCTGTATATAAATAGGTTCATTGAAAGAATGATTTCCTGACAAAGCAAAATTTTACCTAATGATTTGCTCCAACAAAATTATATTACAGATCATTAGGTAGAGGTTGCCTTTATTTGCTTTGCTGATTTAAGTTGTGACCAACATAATGGGGTGTACTTTTTTTTGCTTTATTTTTCTAATAAAATATCAGCATTGGTGAGTAATTGTAGGCAGGATATAGTAGAGTGAACAATGAAGTTAGGTTGCTTTTCTCATAACGCTGTGCTTATAAGAAAACATTCTCTGAAATATGGAGAGCACTTTTAACTCTATACCATTTGGCTGAATTTCAGTGAAATTCATCCATCTACCTATCCATTCATACATTCATTTACTTATTCAGTATTTATTAAGCATGTGCTACCCCAGGAACTGATTATACAGCCACAAAAAAATAGAGAAATGAATCTTCTATTCCAGTGAGCCCTTGTGGTGTCCCAATCCTTAAAACCATTTTTATTCTGGAGTACATCCTTATTTTATTTATTTTGTTTTCCTCCACAAGATGGTAAGCTCTTCTAGGGTAGAAATCTTATCTTGTGTTTTTTATGATGTTATACATTCAACAAATACTTGCTGAACTAGATTGAATAAAGATTTTTGAAGATGTAGGTGATGAAAATTTCAGAATTAGTCATAGAAGGGACCATAGATTTTCAAAATGTGTCTGCTTAGGGCTGTTTCTAGGGTGGGGGTGAGCCCTGCAGAGGAATTGTAGGACTGTTATGACCTTCACTGTGCTTCAAGCATAAGATTTGCATTTCAACCCTCTTATTTCTAGCTCATTCCATCTATTTGAAGAAAGGGTTGACTATTGGAAAATAAAAACACCTGAAAACTACTGACTGGTTCAACACCTCCATCTTACAGATCTTTTGGATAGGCCTAAGAAGGTTACATGATATGTTCAAAGTCACAGATATAGTTATTAATACTTTTAGAAGTAAAACTTAAAACCTTCTAATTAGCAGTCTGAAATTTTCTTTCTATGACCTACTACTGTTTACTAGTTCACAACTGTTCTGTGACCAACACAATGCTTGACACATAGATGGTGCAGCTGAAAGAATATTAAAATATACTCTCACAGCACTTCATCTCTCCTTGGACACAGACCAATATCTCTGCATTTAGCTAAGTGGCCATCATGCCTAATGGTGGTGGATGTACTGGTGGTAGTTATCCATGACTGATTGTTTCATCTTTCCAGATTAATGCATTCTAATCCTTTTAGTCTATTCTCATAGCCACCTACCCCATTCCTACCCCTCCACCATCCCTTTAAACAGCTTTTCTGATCTTGTTTTTTGGCTGCTGTCCTTGAGGTGGACTGGTTGTGGAAACTGGTTGTAACCATAGCTACCACTTAAACACTTTTAGTTTACATGTTTAATTATACAACAGTTAACAATTGTCTCATGTCAAAATTAAGAAAATAGATATGTGACTAGGAAACACAAGTTGGACTGAAAGTGCTTTTGAGAGTTAGATTGGGGTTTTTTGTTTGATTGTTTGTTTGATTTTTTTAAAACTTAAGTATTGTTGTACCATCATTTTGCTGTACCCTTCTCACTGCATCTCTACAGATGCAAGTTTTAATTAGTGTTTTTAACTCTTGCTGTGGTAGCTTCCCTAGTTTCATGGGTTTAGTTGATTCCCTCCTACTTTGATTCCACTACCACGTGGTCACTCTCTTTTTCAGTTGGCTGCTTTCATCAGTGTGGATTATTGATATTACTGACAAGGATTTTGATCTTTCCTTAAGGGAAAGTTACCTAGAACAGGTTTTCACATTTTGCAGACAGATCCTCTACAACCAGTTTGGGCCGAAAGTTTCTACTCTGACATAGATATGAAGACTGCTTTAGGGAGAGTCTGCTGTGACTGGCCACTACTGCTACTTCTATTGCCCAGTACAATGGGAGAGAGTAGATTTTGTGGCCAGACAGAATTGGGTTTTGTTTGTTATTGCAGTTTATTTTTACTCTTGGGTACTGTTTTCTTTCTTTCCTTCCTTCCTTCGTTTCTTCCTTCTTCTCTTTATCTTTTTATCTCTCTCTGTTTCCTATGTATGTATGTATGTATGTATGTATGTATGTATGTATGTATGTATTATTTATAATGGAATGTATTGAAGGTGACATTGGTTCACAAAACCATACATGCTTAAAGTATACAACTCAACAAAACATCACCTGCACACTGCATTGTGCACCCATCTCCCCAAGCAAAGTCTCTTTCCATCCTCATTTATCCCCGCTTTGTTCATCTCCACCTACCTCCACCCTCCTTTCCTTCTGGCTATCACCATGCTGTTACCTCTTTCTTATTAGCACCCTAATAAGAGAAAAGCATTATACAGAAGTTTAGAATTCAAAAGTAGAACTCCAGTCTCCATTTGGTAAAAAAAAAAAAAAAGTAAAATCCCACTTTAAAAGTTTGTGCTAGGTTTTCAATATGTAATTTAAGGCTACCTTCCAAGTTTTCTTTGCTCTCCACTTTTTTTTCCTTTTTTATTTTGGCCTTGCAGTTGGCTTTCTTATAGTGAATAGCAAGTACATCCTATCTTTGCCCGTGATTTTTAAATGGATAGATTTGCATAGAGCAGTGTATCTATTGTGATATAGGTTTTGATATTATGTATTAAGAGTTTATAATTCAGTCTTTTCAGGTGTTCATTTTTATTTGATCACATTGATAAATAGATCTATAAGGTCTTCTAACTATATTTAATTGTAATTGTTGTGCAGTTATATTTTTTAAATTCTAGAGGTTTGGAGAAATCTGAACTAGTTTCATCATTTCCAGATATGGGACAACCACATTATTTTTAGAAGAAATTTGAAACTGGGATTATTAGGTGATTTGAAGGTATGAAACTATGACTGAGAAACTTGTGTAGTTTATCAAACTAAAAGCTGAATTTCTACCCTACAATCATGCTGGAATAAGATTTACTTAGAGTAGCTTTTATCTTTAACACAAGAGAATACTTGAACATTATATAATATAAAACAATGTGTTTATCATAGCAGTCAACAGACATTTATTATCTATGACCCTTGATCTTAGGATTTAAGGTATTAGCTTCACAACAGCTAATTTAAACATGTTCTATTACTACTTCAAGTTTTTATATGGTTGATGTAAATAGATTATTCTTTAAGATGTATGTCTGGGTTAGGCAGAAGAATAGGCACTTGTCTGGATTTTAGTCCTGATTTTTCTATGTATCCTTTGTCTTCTAGCCTTTATTTCTTAGAGGTCACCTAATAAATACCACTCTGCTAATGCATCAGCTGGACTACTTTTTGTAATTTGACTCAAGGAAACATCTATCAAAATGCAAGAGAATAATATATTTTTACAAACTTGAGATATTTTTTAAACACTGTATTCATACAGAATCACCAGCTACACACACAACCAGAAATTATGCCTATATATTATACATAGACAACCAAGGAAAGACTCAGGGGTTCCTCAAAAAGAATCCTATTAATATTCTTTTGTCAATAGATTTTAAGTATGTCAGATCAATACTTAGATATAATGTAAAAAAACACATTATCCTTCATTAAACTAGACCTCAGTGCAAACCTCACTCTGAGTTCTCCAAAGAGATTCATCTTCATCCCAAAAGTGAAAATTAACTTCTTTCTAAATATAGACAATACAATTCACCCTGTTCAGAAGATTTTTAGGGACCTTCTTACCTCTCATTTATTACATTCTCCTGAATTTGGCCTCAGGTCTTTAAAATATTTCGAGACTGTTTTCAAATTCACTTTTGTCTTGAAACTCTACTTCCTCAATGGGGACAGTGAATTGTTGTACATAGTCTCAGCCTCCTGGTTTTGAATTATGAATTTCCTTCCTCTGCCTGCCACCCACAGGACAAAGCTTAGGCATTCTAAGCTTTAAGGATATGCAGTTTGACAATATTCAGATTTACAAAAGAAAAATCAAAAGCAAGTCTATAGTAAGGTTGGTAGTACAGAGATACCTCATTTTTTTAAAGTATGTTTTGGAAGGGAATCGGGTGGAGAAGGACAATGAGGATAGAGGGTGTCAAGTATATGATGACAGAAGGAGACTAGACTCTGAGTGTTGAGTACACTATGCAATGCACAGATGATATATTATATAATTGTGTACTTGGAATTTATATAAAGTTATTAACCAATGTCATCTCAATAAATTTAATTTTAAAAGGATTAAGCAAAAAACAAACAAACTCATGGACAGACAACAGTATGGTGATTACCAGAGGGAAGAAGGGTGAGGGGGGTAGAAGAGGGTAAAGGGGAGATAAATGGTGATGGAAGGAGACTTGACTTGGGGTGGTGAACATCTATACATTATACAGATGATGTATTACAGAACTGTACATCTGACAGTTACGTAATTTTGTTAACCAATGCCACCCCAATCAAAGAAAAAAATGTGTTTCTAAGAAACTGAATATATAAATTCCACATTAAAAAAAAACAAATATTACTTGAATATAGTATGGTAGCTTGGCATTTTAAAATACTGCTATGTAGAACACAAAAATATTGCTCCTGTAATACAAATAACCACTTCTAACCTCTCTGATTTATAGATTGGATATGGGTGGGAATAATGTGTTTTCTTAAAATGTGGTACACCTATATACTGTGTCCTCATGTAGAGTTTATCAAGGAATAACCCCTTTGTTAAAGCCTGATTTCTCAACATGATCTCCCAAAGTCTTTTGTGGTTTCTTTCTACTTCATTAGCTCAGTGACTCAGGTGGGCTTCCCTGCCCCCTGATATCTCCTTAGCTATCATATATGCATATATCAAAATAATTATATATTTATATGTGAGATATAGCAGTGAGTTGGATAGAATCCCTATAAACATATGTATTTACTTATTCTTCCAAGTTCCATGGTCTCTAAGACCAGCAGACACAGTCATATTGCTAGGGTTTTCTGTTTTTTTTTTCTTTATATTGCTATTTATTCTAAATATTCTTATTTTGTTTCTTAACCTTTTACATGACATACTAACTCTATTCACTACCGAAGTGTAACCACTTCTGAAGTGAAATGGCATCAGTCTAGCGGTACTGAAAATGCTCTTGGTTTTATTTACAATGGAAAGTGGGCACGCTTCTTTCTTTTTTGCTCTGAAAGAGTTTAACCCATCTCCAGTATTAGCAAGGGTAATAGTTCTTTTGATTTGTTTTTAAAAGGGTATGCATTAGTAATCTCATTTTAACCTTTCATTTTCCTCCTTACTTCTCTGCCCTTTGGTTTCTTTTGCCACTTTATGGGGAAGAATGCACCTGAGGTTTTCTTTGCTTCTATCTTGCCATGATATGTATACAAGTTTATGGAGAAATAAATAAGCTGCCTGCTGTGCATTTAAATTCTCCATTTCCCTGCTGTGTTTGTGTATAGCAACTGAAAGACCTATAGATGAATGCAAGGCCATTTTTGTCAGTGAAAGTTTTTGGATGCATATATTACCAAGCGTACATATCATTAAATACAAGTTTAATATCTGGAAGCAAAAATGGTAGTACATCACCTTTGTCTACAGAGGAGAAAAGGGGTCACTATTTATGAGAACTAAATGAAAGCGTATCTTTCCTTATCAATCAAAGAAATTAAGAGATGAGAATTCATCTTTTAGGCCATCTGGTTCCTGCCCCAGGGAACAGTAGAGGATTGGTTTTTGCATTATTATATTCTTCTCAGTGCTGGTTATTTTTGTTACATATTCCCATAGCTTTGTAGTAACTTCAAATGCTTCTGTAACCATAGTTTTTTCACTTCTCTTGACCAGAAAAATTCAGGTTCTATCTCATTACAAAGGAGGTGTTTACTTTTCAAATTTTGAAAAACCTTATTCTATCAAACTATGCCAAGTTACTGGGATTCAGCCTTTTTTAGATAACTTATGTCTATTTGGCCCTCTCTTTTTCCGTATCATTTTTTATTTATTTTTCCAATTCTAAGTGCTCTTAAACAATTTTAGGAATTTTATTACCATATAGTAATTTAACATCTTAAGAGTAGGCTGCTGAGACCAGCTATCATTCCTTACGAAGATAAAAACGGGAAGGGAAGGATGTATAGGAATTACCTCAATATATTTCCTTTTCCTCTCCTTCTTCCCCTCCCTCCATTTATCTACACACATATGTGTGCATGCACGTGTGTGCACACACACATTGGCCTTATATCAAACTTTGGCAATTACAGTGCCCTTTTGATGGGGGTGGGGCATGTAAGGAAGGGGGTGGAGGACCTGGAGTGGGGTTTGGAGCATGAGAATCAGATATGTTAAGGAAACACTGAATTAGAGAATTTCCAAGTCATTGGGGAACATTTCCTTAGTTATACAAGTAAGGAAAGTGAGGCCCAAGGAGTTAATGCCTAAATCAGCTAACTTCTCTGGAGCCCACTGTTTTGTTTCCTACACCAAAATAAATGCAAATATTGTGGGGAGTGTACAAAGTCAAACTCCTGGGTTTGCCATCTCTCCATTTATTCATTCAGT
The DNA here is from genome assembly GCA_004027735.1 of Carollia perspicillata. Taxonomy (NCBI): domain Eukaryota; kingdom Metazoa; phylum Chordata; class Mammalia; order Chiroptera; family Phyllostomidae; genus Carollia; species Carollia perspicillata. Next base: position 11,317 of record PVKM010009189.1, on the reverse strand, counting down.
TACTCAACATGTATTTATTGACCAATATGATATGCCAGTTTCTGTTTTAGATAGCCAGGATGTGTTATGGTCCCTGACTTCAAGAAGCTTATAGATTATTCACCAAACTCTAGTGAGAAATAGAGAAGTAAAGAAGTAGACAATAATTACACAGAATGATATATTTCCATAGCACATGTAGGAGGCTAGCAGAGCATATAAGAGGTGCCCCCTAACCCAGCTTTAGGTGGCTAGGGATAGCTTCCTGGCAGAGGTTACCTGGGCAAAGGTGGGGCAGAATGTTCCAGGGTGGTGTTAAAGTATATGCAAATCCCGGAGGCAATAATTGAAAATACTTCATTATGGCTAGGGAATATAGCATAGCTAAGGGTTAGATTAGTTAAGGGGATGTAGTGTTTAGATTGTAGAGATAAGCAGGAGCCAGGTCATAAAAAACCTTACTTTTTAAAAGATTTTATTTATTTATTTTTAGAGAGAGGGGAAGGGAAGGAGAAAGAGAGGGAGAGAAACATCAGTGTGTGGTTGCCTCTCACGTGCCCCCTTCTGAGGATCTGGCCTGAAACCCAGACATGTGTCCTGACTGGGAATTGAGCTGGTGATCCTTTGGTTCCCAGGTCTGCACTCAGTTCACTGAGCTACACCAGCCAGGGCATAAAGGACCTTATTTACCATGTCAAGAAATTTGTAGTTCTGTGGTATAAAAGCAATAAATAAATCATTGAAGAATTGTTAAGTCAGAGTATGACATGATCATATTTTCCTTTTAGAAGAATCACTTACTCTATCTGTAACTGAAGAGTTGATTGGAGACAGAAAGACACGTGAGGAGGCTGTTTATTAATCTACCTGGACTGAGATAATGGTTGAAATGAAGCGAAGGGTTCACATTTAAGATAGGAAGTAGAGTTGATAGGTCTTGGTTACTAGATGTGGAGAATGGGAGAAAAGGAAAAATATGGATAACTCCCACTCATTTGGACTGAGCAGCTAGGTGGGTTGTGTGTCATTTACTGACATGGAGAACATGGGAGAAAGAGCAGGGTTATTAAGTCAGGATAATGGGCTAAGTTTGAGGTGACTCTTGGGATGCCAAGACTGAGGACAATTTGGATTGAAGATATAGATATCAAAGTTATCAGCATATATAAAGATTTTATTTGAAATCACTGATCACCCAGAGCCAGTCTAAGGATGTTGCCCTTAAACTTTATTTTGTGTTAGACTCCTTTAAGTATCTGACGACTCTCTTTCTACCCATAAAATATACATATGCAATTCTTCATGCAATTTTAGAAGGTTAATAGATCACTTGAAGCACATCTGTGACCCCTTATGATTTTTAGATTGAGAACTCCTGTTGTGGAATACAAAAAAAGAGGCATAAAAATGAAACACTAGCATTTAAGAAATGGGTACAGGAAGAGAAATTCATGAAGGAAACTGACAAGGAGAAACCAGATGGTTAGGGGTGTCACAGAAGACAAGGGAAGAATTTCATAAAAGCTTTGAATAATCATCAGAGTTAAGTGCTACAGGGAGAAAGAGTAAGATAAGGACTGAAAACGGATCATAGACTTTAGCAAAGTGTCAGTGACCTGTGCAAGGGCTATTTCATTCAAATGCTTAGAATAGAACCCAGAATGCAATGGTTAAGAAGTAGAGCAGAGGAGGGAAAGTGGGAACAGCAAGTACTGCCAACATGCTTCCAAGAGTGTGGGATATGGGAGGAGGAGGCTTGCCTTTGGTTCATTTAAGACCCAATTGAGGATGTTGAGTGTCTTTCAGTATTTTCTTTAAATTTGTCATGCTATTTTCTTATTTATTACCATTAAGAAAAGAACAAACCAAAACAATCAGGTCCATAAGAAATGGAGCTTCATATATTTCCAGTGCTTTTGTCTGATATTAAGGATAAATTGTGGTTTTAAATCCCTACAGTTTGATAGCTCCTTCCCAGCTTTGCTTTCAGTGTCTATCTACCCAGAATCCATGATGCCTCAGGCAGTACTAAATTAACACTATACTATAGTTATATTCAGATCAGCCTACCTAGGGATAAGAGAGGCACTAAGGCTGGTTTTAGACCCTTGATTGAAGAGCCAGCTTTGTACCCAGCTTAGTAATTATGGTGGCTTTATGTTTGCATGTGTGAACCTTAGTTAAGCTTTGTCATAGGTTTTCCCAAACAGCTGGGGCTTTTGGTCTATGAAGACATAAATTTGCATCTCCAGGGGCTATGCATAAATCAAACTGGGAAATAAGGGAGGAGGAGCAAATTTCTTTGTTTGCATCACAGTTCCCTATAAACTGTTTTACTGAGGAGGAGAGTCCTATGACAATTACTGAATTAAGGATGCACTATTATTTTCTACTCGATATATTCTTGCTTGGTGTGTTTATGCTAAGAAAGACAGTAAACTCTGTCTCTCTTGAGAAGGACCTGCTTTGTTGACATTCAACAGAATTGTAGACTCACAGATGGCCCATAGACATATGAAAAAAAGTGCTCAACATCACTAGCCATCAGAGAGATGCAAACTAAAACCACAAGATGTCATTTCATACCCATAAGAATGGCCATCATTAATAAATCAATAAATGAGTGCTGGCAAGGAAAAGGGAACCCTAGTGCACTGTTGGTGGGAATGCAGACTGGTGGAACCACTGTAGAAAACAGTATGGAAGGTACACAAAAAATTGAAAATAGAACTGCCTTATGACCCAGTGATTCCACTGCTGGGAATGGACCCTAAGAATCCTGAAACACCAATTTCAAAAGAATCTATGCAGCCCAATGCTCACAGCAGCACAATTTACAATAGCCAAGTACTGGAAGCAACCTAGATGTCCATCAGTAAATGAATGGATCAAAAAACTGTGGTACATTTACAGAGTGGAATACTACACATCAGAAAAGAGGAAGTCCTACCCTTCATGACAGCATGGATGGAACTGGAGACTATTATGTTAAGTGAAATAAGCCAGTAAGCAAAAGACAAATACCATATGACCTCACTTGTAACTGAAATCTAATGAACAAAATAAATTAACAAGAAAAATAGAACCAGAGACATAGAAACATGGAATGCACTAATAGCCATAGGAGGGGAGGAGGGTGGTGAATAGTGGAAGGAAGGGGAAGGGACTACTCAACAGGTATGAATGACCCATGGACATGAACAACAGAGAGGGAATTAACTGTGGACTAGTAGGGGGGTGGACTTGGGGGGAGGGAATGGGAAGAACCGTAATAGAATAAACAGTAAAAAAGTATAATAAAAAAGATTTGTAGGCTCAGTTTTCACAGTTTCTGTTGTTTCAAAAGGAGGCTGAGTGTTCGTCATGATGGTTGTTAATTTAAACTTTGGTCTTCTTCTTACCATCTGCTGTGTAGTGACCTCCTAGTCACAGTTAAGGATAATAGCAAGGATCCTACCTGGAGAAAGTAGAGTAATGTCTTAGGTGTTTGGAAATTCTGCTATTCCTTCACCTCCAGCCACTAAGAAGATTATTAGAAGACTGTCTTCATGGAAGCATGTTGTCATGTTGGAGAGAATTAATGATTAGAAGTGAGCCTGGACCTAAATTCTTCTGACCTTTAGAAATATCAGCATAAATGATGCTGTGGTGAGCCAAGGTTTCCACCTGACCCCCTATTTTGGATTTGTCTTTCAGCCACTGCATGAATCTAACAGAAGAATGCCAAAATTTATTCTTGTTTTCCTATGTGCTTGTTTTTAGTCTGATGAAGAAATAGATGATAGCAAGTAGAATATACTCAGCAAAATACTATAGGAACTTTTACCCTACCAGATTGTGTGTGTGTGATTTACTAAACATTCCTAACATTTAGGACCATGCTCATAGAGGGGAAGAATCACGCTTTTCTTTAAAACAGTACTGTGATGCCACTGTCAGAGTTCAAATACCAGAATTCATAGCCATGATTCAGTATGGTGTTACTTGAGTTAGAAGCCAAAGAGAAAAAAACACAAGTTATATCAGTGTTTTATGGGACATAAGCCAGTGATATTGATTCTTCAGATTTTTGTTTGTGCGGGCTCTCTTGTACTTGAACCATAATTATTGATGGCTCATTCATTGATGGGTTCTCCCCTCTGGTTGGCTGACTGAAAGTCACAAACCCCACCATGTGTTATATGCTCGTGTACAGGTGCTGGCAAAACAAAGCAAAATTACCCAGAAAACCGAACTCATGCCAGCAAAAATACCCACCTACCACATCAGCAATATCAACAGCAAATGAGCAAAGATTAATAAAGTTAGAAAGAGATTAACAATATTATAACATAGGAAAAAAGAATATGAGATGCCTAAAGGAGAGAAAAGTTATTTTGAGAGTGAAGAGGGAGGATAAATAATAAGAGTAGGGGGTATATTAAGGCAAAGAAAGGGAGAAAATAAAACCCAGGCACGTGGCACCTACTCCCAAGGCTATAGGACTTGAGTGCCTGATGCTCCTGTTGCAAAGCCCTGATTCTTATGACTTTTGTAGGGTAATGTAGCTATAGGTTTTGTACAAACAGAGTAAGAGCTTTTAATAAAAAAAAAACACCTTTTGTCCTTTTATTATTTTCACGCTCACCATCAGAGGGGAGGTGGGAGGGGATAATAGGGGGAAAAGGGGGAAGGGTTTTCAGGAACATGTATAAGGGACACATGGACAAAACCAAAGGTGGGTAGGATCAAGGGTGGAAAGTAAGAGATTTAATAGACAATTTTGTTAAAGGATTATTAGAAAAAGTACAGCCTATCCAAAAGGTCAGCCTGCACATGGAAACCTCTTATAAACCAATAATTTCATATGCACTAGGGGGGATAGCATTGCTTTACAGTACTTTTGAATACTACCATAACAGTTAAATTAATGAGAAAAACTTAAAAACATGCTTATTTTATGATTGCTGATGCAAAATCGTGGGTGATATGTGTTCTCAGGCATTCTCACAGCATATTACTGAGTTGAGCTGCATATGTGCAAGGTCAGGTTCTAAGGCACCATTTCCTGTGGTTAACATATTATAAACAGTTTGCTCAACATGCCTCTCTCTGTTGTACCTCATTTGTAGATGTTGAATTTTTCTCTTCAGCTTGGATATATAATGATAATATTTGTAAAACACAATTTAATTAACTTTTAAAATTATATAACCAAGAGGTTGGGAGAAGTGTTCAAATGTCTTAGTTCTCTATTAAAATTACAAAATTTGTTTAAAAGTCACATTTTGTCTGGAATGTTCCTCAGCAATAACTAATTAAAAAAGTAATTGTGGTATGGGAAAATATGATTTTTTAATTAGTCATAAGGCTACAGAATAGAACTACACATTATTGGACCTCGAGGTGATATGAAAATTTAATGCAACCCTCTTATTTTACAGATGAGGAAACTATGATCTAAATAGGACAAATGATTTCCCCAGGATCATACACTAATTAGTGGCATAGATAGGGCTTTATCTTGTTTCACAACTCTTAGTGATCTCAGTATTCTGTACAGCCTCCAAAAAATGGGAAAGGTGGGCTCTTGCTTTATACTTTCAAAGCATGCATTTTACCTCTCTACATGCCTGAAGATACTTAATCAGTACCAACCAACAAATTCAAAATTATCTTTTAAATTCAATAGTTTTATTTGGAAAATAACCACATGAAATGGATTGGAAGAGACATTTTGGCAGTAATGCCCCTCAATATATATGACAGGAATGAGATTCTCTGCATTATGTATGCATTGCAACCTGCTAAGAAAGCAGATTCCTGGGAAAGAGCTAGTACAGAGTACCAGTACAACTGCTGTGATTCAATAAGTAACTTGAAGTTTTGATGGGATCGATCACTCATCAGCCTGTGGGCCAGGAAGAAGGAAATCAATGAGCAAGAAGAATCATGGTGAAAAGAGAATACACCTGATTCCTGTCTTACCCACAAATGACGTTAGCTGAGCTGTATCTTTCCAAGATTAAGAATCTTAACATTTCACTTGCGGTCAAGATAGAGGTATGGGTAGACATGTTTCGCCTTCTTGTGCAACCACAAGGAGAATCACAACTAACAATAAAACTAAAAACACCCAGAACCACCAGAATGTTGAACTGTATGGAAGTCCAACAACCAGGAATTTAAAGGAGCCATATTCATCCAGATGGGTAGGAGGGGTGGAGATGGGGAGTTGGGGTGGAGAGGACATGGTGTGGCACAGAGAAGTGGAGGTGGCAGCAGTGGAAAAGGCAGCCCCACATTCATATGTGGTGGCTAAAAATTGGGAGCAATACCTTGAGAGCGAGCGACCTCAGCCCCAGACAAGACCACACATCCAGGGTTCCAGTGCTGAGAAGAGAAAGCCTCATAACTTCTGACTGTAAAAACCAATGGAGGTTGGGGTGGCAGAAGAAACTGCCAGTTACTTAAGAGAGTCCATTTAAAGGGCCTGCATGGACTTAGAACGTATTCAAACCCATCCACTGTGGGAACCAGCACCAGGGCAGCTGCTATAAGGGCACCAGTCACATACTGGAAGTGGGTAAAGTGACTGAAAACATGTGTGCCAGGGAAGCCTCCAAAAGCCAGGCAGTTGCATTATCCCCTTTTTGACCCTTCCCCCACACACAGCATCACAAGGCAGTGAGGCAGGTTGCCCTGCCCTGGTGAGTATCTAATCATCTGCCCCATACAACTTAACAGGTATGCTAACACAGGGAATTAAAGCAACTCTACCTAATATACAGAAACAAACACAGGGAGGCCGCCAAATTGATGAGACAAAGAAATATGACCCAAATGAAAGAATGGAACAAACCCCACCACCGAAAAGAACTAAACAAAATGGAGATAGCCAACTTATCAGATGCAGAGTTCAAAACCCTGGTGATCGGAATGCTCAGAGAACTGACTGAGTAAACAAAAGCATAAGGGAAGAAATGAAGGCTACACTAAGTGAAATAAAGAAAAATTCATAGGGAACCAACAGTGAAGGGAAGGAAGCCGAGATTCCAATCAACGTTTTGGAATATGAGGAAAAAGAAATATTTAACCAGAACAGAACGAAGAAACAAGAATTTAAAAGAACAAGGACAGTATAAGAAGACTCTGGGACATCTCCAAAGGTACCAACATCCAAATCATAGAGATGCCAGAAGGAGAAGAGGAAGAACAAGAAATTGAAAACTTAATTGAAAAAATAATGAAAGAAAACTTCCCTAATTTGATGAACGGAATAGACATCTAAGTCCAGGAAGCATAGAGAGTCCCAAACAAGTTGGACCCAAAGAAGACCACAATAGCACACATCATAATTAAATGTCAAAGATTAAAGATAAAGAGACAGTCTTGAAAGCAGCAAGAGAAAGGCAGAGAGTTACCTACAAAGGAGTGCCCATAAGATATCCGCTGATCTCTCAAAAGAAACTTTGTAGGCTAGAAGGGACTGGCAAGAAGTACTCAAGATGATGAAAAGCAAGGACCTGCAGCCAAGATAACTATTCAGCAAAGCTATCATTTAGAATGAGAGGGCGGATAAAATGCTTCCAAGAAAAGGTAAAGCTAAAGGAATTCATCATCACCAAGCCATTATTACATGAAATATTACAGGGGCTTACTTAAGAAAAGAAGAACAAAGTTATGAACATTAAAATGACAACAAACTTATTACTATCAACAACTGAATCTAAAAAACAAAAACAAAGTAAGCAAACAGCTACAACATGAATAGAATCATAGTTATGGAGATCATTTGGAGGGTTGTCAGCTGGGAGGGGGAAAAGGGAGAATGCGGGAAAGGGTGCAAGGAATAAGCAGCATAACTGGTAGGTACAAAATAGACGGGGGAAGGTTAAGAACAGTATAGGAAATGGAGAAGCCGAAGGACTTATATGCATGGATATGAACTAAGTGGGAAGATTGCTGGAGGGAAGGGGAATACCAAGTGGAGGGAGGCAAAGGGGGAAAATTGGGACAATTGTAATAGCACAATCAATAGAATATATTTTTAAAAAGAATATTAAGGTTGAAATTCCACTGTACTGTGTGTGGCATACTTGTGTCTCACCTTTGGAATAAGACTTTCTAACCCAGGTGCTACACCTTAAGAAAGACCCTTGACAAACTAAAGTAAAACAAAGATGGTCAAGAACTAGAAAATCCTGTTGTATAAAGAAAAGTTAGAAATGGAGTTTTCAGTCCCTGGGAAAGAGACAACTTATGCATGGTGAAGGGGATGGGAACTGATGTATTTTAAAGTACCTACTCTATGCCAGGTACTTTGCATATATTATTTCATTCCATCATCATACTATTCTATGCAGGAGGTATTACCTTTCTGGGAGGTATCTGGTTTGAAGCTATCAGATAACTTGCCTATTATAGAGTTATTGAAGAGAAAAGATTGATACACAGCTCTAAATCTCTTGCTTTAAATGATTCTTCAAGTATTTGAGGAGATGATATAAAGAAGAGGATTGAGGATTGGTGTGTCTGTCATAGCAATCGTTGTAAAAGTAGCATTACATTAGCAATAAAAATAATAGCTGACATTTATTGAGCACCTGTTTTATGTCAGGAACTGTGCTAAGCACTTGACTTATATTAACGTGTTCTCTTAAATGATGCTATGATATAGGTACTATTATTTCCATTTTATATCTAAGGAAACAAGCACAGATTAAGTAATGCATCCAACATCATACAAGTGAGGGCGTCTGGATGTGAACCCAGGTAGCCATAGGAAGGCAGATGTTATACTAGCACAAGAGGAAAACCTTTCTATTCTAATTGTCTGTCAGTGGAGTGGTTTTCTGCTGAAGCACGGACCTACTTAAGTATTCAAGCAATGTCTAGATGCTACTGTAAGTGCTGTGCATGTGAGTCCTTCACTGGAAGATAAACTGAGAGGCCCATTTCAGTTCTAAATTTATATGAATGTAAGTTGGCACATCTACTGGTTAGGAAGCACCTATGCTCTTTCTAGGCCTTTTGGGGACTTAGTTGGGTACTCAAATCTCATAGGTGGACTAGCTTTACTTCTGTTAGTGTGTACAGTACGTAAGCTCTTAGCACAAAAGTATGAGTTAATGCCTTTGTCCATTAAATGGAGAGAAGCTATTCCAAGGGTCTGTTGAAAGAACACAGTGATATTAGAAATCACTGGAAAAGTTCAAAAGAAATCTATTAATGAAAATTGATTAGCCTGTAGGATTCTCTTTTATAATTACAATAGTTTATATTCCAAATGAATTCAGTATCCATATTCAAATTCCAACTCCTTCACTTTATCATAATAATTCCTTGCATTAACCTGCCATATGGTTCTTCCCTTTCCAACTTGTGATAATATCATTTTTCTATTCATTCAGACACCACTGTATTTTTAATATTGGCCTATTATAAAAGTCATCTGTGATTCATATAGCATTTCCACCTAGAGCACAAAGGGTTTCATTTAATTTAAAAGTACAAATGCACCATGCCATCAGGAAAGTAACCCACAGGTACAGCTAAGTAGTTAACCCTTTCTCATTCTTCCTCAGCCTTTTTTTACCTTTCTTTGACTACCTTTCTAAAACAAAATCAAGTATTTCGAGAGAAAAATTAGCTATTGAGGAATTCTGTCTCTGTCAGTGATAGAAGTAAGAAGACACTATCATTAACCTCCTTTGCTCGGTGGTTCTTCAAAGAATTGGAAAGGCAGCTAGTGTAGCTTATCACTACATCCTACAGCAAAGATGACAGCAGTTAGGTCACCTGGAAAGGAAATGATGCAGAGGGAAGATAGTCAAGAACTTCTCTGGAGAAATACAGACATGAAAGTTTAAGACTTTTCAACCACTTGCCCCTCAAAGAGGCTGGAATCCCTGTGGTAGGCCAGTTGAGTGTTTGAATATGTCCTTTCTTTCTGGAGACTCACTGATCAATATGTCATTGTGCATTGTACTAGGAATAAAAAATTAGAGTTCACCTACACGGATTTTACAATCCCTGTGTCTTGCCAAAGTTATGTAAAGTTTTTATAAAATTGCCAGATGCTCAATCCCCTAGGGAAGGAAATTATCTAACTATGGTCTAGTTGTTTCACAGCTGGCCTTTCTCTCTATTCAACTTTAGTTAAAGCATCAATGACATTTCAGAAATATGTACAAGGCTTATATTATTAGAACAATTTTATTGTTGAATTTATTGGGGTGACATTAGTTAATAAAATTATATAGGTTTCAGGTATACAATACCACAATCATCACAACATCACCTGCATCTGTATATTGTATTTTGAGTTCACCACTCCAAGTCAAGTCTCTTTCAATCACCATTTAACCTCCGTTGACCCTCTTCTACACGCCCGCACCTCCCTCTCCCTCTGGTAATCACCATTCTGTTGTCTCTGTCTATGAGCCAGTCAGAGAAAAACAAGTAGTATATGATTTCACTTTTATTTGGAATTTAAAGGACAAAATAAACTAACAAAATAGAAACAGAAACAGACTCATAGATATAGAGAACAGACAGCTGTCAGAGGAGAAAGCTATTGGGAGTTTCGGTGAAAAAGGTGAAGGAATTAAGAAAAAAAAAATTTATTGACCTAACTGAAACCTTTGATTTAGTCTCCCATAAACACTTTCTTTAGAAATCACATGATTCTGGGCTTAGCAATGACCCCGTAAAATGGTTTTCTCTCCATTTAGTTCTTGCCAACTTAGCCTTGACTTGGAGCTCCAAAATGCTCTCAGATTGTCATATTTAGTGAAGATTAACTGAAACTTTTCTTTATCTAATGGCAAAGGAAAGTTCGAAGACTGTGCTCCATTTGCTGTCACAAAAAGGTCTTCGGAAATCATCTCCCTCTTTCTAGCAGATATGCTTGTGTCAAGGGTACAAGTTTTAGCAGAATTTATTTCTCAAGTTGCTTTCAGTGTATGTTATCCCCAAAGGCAAATACATTCATAGTAATACACTGACATAACTTATTTCAGTAGAGTAATATAATGTCAGAGCTAAGTGGGATATTATAGAATCTTTAGCTTGATATCCTTGTTTTACAGATGGGGAAAACTGAGGCCTAGAGGTGTTAAAATGACTCATCTGAAGCCATAAAACTAATTAGTGTTAAAGCCTAGAATAGAACCCAGGTCTCAGGGCTCCTAATCAACTGCTTTTTCTATTATGTCATGCTGTTTTATACCTAGCTAATTTACTGCATAAGGACATTTTTTAAAATTTTTTATTTTAGTTGTTGTTCAAGTACAGTTTTCTGTCTTTTACTCCCATCCCAGTCCACCCCCCTCGTGCTCCCCCCCTCCCTCCCATT